>CM062816.1:348691524-348857784 GCA_031772625.1 Pinus tabuliformis
GACTCTACCACTATAATTTCGATCATAAAGAAGTGCCTTTGATGCAATAAAAACATAATAAGACATACACATAAATTTGAGGACAAGTGAGTAGACTTTGTGAAATATCAATTGTAATGCATAAGATGTCCTTTCATGTAAGGAGGAGCAAGCGTGACCCCCTAGAATAAAAGTAGTAGGACTATCCTAAAAGAGAGACACACACGGATAAAAGAATCGTTAGTTAACTTGCAAAATAATTCATAAGATATCAACGATCATGAAATCAAATACAACAAACATTCAATAAGATATATACTAAATCTAACAAAATATTTCATTGGCCTTAACATGTATGAAACTACATATACCACAAAAAATAAATAATAGTCTTACAATATCCACGATACATGCATGAAAGTGTGATGGCTCTGAGAGCTTCTGATGATTAAGTGAGAGTTCTAAGTACACATTACAATGATATGACACTAGCCTCAATTATGGAACATGAACTTGCTACTTGCTTCTCCAAAGAATGATATTCACTCCTATGCTAAGCTAGAGAAGCCAAGGATCTAAATCCTAAGTTCCAAGCCCTTTTCTTGAGTTATGAGGGTTTATTTATAACAAATGAGGTGACCTTTTAGCTCATCTTGTGACCTTTGAGATCCCTCATGACTCTTGAGCTTCTTTTGTCCTTATTATACCTAATAACTCTTCATATTCCCTATGTGACTCTTGGACTTCCACTTGCATTTACATTTCTTATTATTTTTGAAATACAAAATTACATAAGGAAAAAATATCGTTAGATCCTAATAACACATATTTATACATCTTGGTTGAGCTTGAGGAAACTGTAGCTCGACAACCTCTACATGTAGTTCTAATGTGACATATTGGTACCAAGCCTTGTATTGCACTACTATGTTTTCAACCTTTGATGGAAGATCTAGATTATATCTAACTCTTCCCTCCATTGCATCTAGATAAATGGTTTTGGAACTAGTCTGAATGTTGTTCCAAAATAAGAATAGCTTCATATTCAACTTGGCATGTCCAACTACAAATTGTAGAACATTATTTATTGTAACTTCTAAATCTTCCTTAGTGGTCACTTGTCTTAGGTAGCTCAAGAATTCTTCTATCTCTTTCCTGACAACATTTCTCCCCTTTGTTTCTGCAAATGTTCTGACGGAAGGTATCTTGTGCACTCTTACCAAGGAGTCCAATCCATGATATAGTTACGAGTAGGCAGATATGGTGTTGGGCACATAAGTGATACACTGTTTATTACCCTATATAAGAATCCTGACCTCGAATCTAGCCAAAGCATACTGCCTTGCCTTCTTGACCAACTCTGATGGTGCATTCTAATACTTAGTGCCCCATTCTTGAATCACATCAATGGATGCATAAACTATCTTTAAAAAATTTACATTCTCTCATGATCACTTTTGTATTGCATGCAAGGGTACTACCTCCTTATGAAGGGTGATCATCTCCTTATATAGTTGTCACGTACTGTCTTCCAATGACTGAATTTCCTCAAATTTTGCTGGTGTAGCTCTTTCATGTTAGAACTGGCGGAAGACAACCTCTGATTCTTAGCGAGGAGATGATCGATCTGTTGCCTTGCAGAAGCCAAATCCTTTGCTAATTGTTCATTTTCTTTCATCAAGATATCAATGTTCAGTATCGTAGATTTTGCAAAGGCTGCATTTTCCACTGCGACTATTCTCGGATTCTTCCTAGCATTTGGCACAATTACCCTCTCTGTGTGGATAGAAATATGATGAACAAGGCCATTTGGAAAGTATCTTCACCTCCCCTGCACTATTATGTTCTTCAACTGATCAAAGGCAAGATTGGAAATATCCATGACCAAGTCATCTTGTGGAGGGGATATTCGCATCTCACTGAATGGGATGTGCTCACCAATAAAAGGAGGTGGAGGCTGATAGTTGGTTTGTTATGTAATGGGAATGGTGTCTACCTCTTTGTCATCCTCCTCTTGTTTAACCTCTATGTCTTGGGCTTGCATCTCTTCCTCTATCTCTCTTGCAATTTCTTCATCCTTCTTCTTCCTTCTTTCTTCTTCTTCCAAGTACTTCTGCCATTATTCTTCTTTTTCCATCCGCTTCTGCTATTCTTATTCTTCCAACTTCTTTTCCCACATTTCCTCCTTTTATTTCTTTCTGGTTTCCTCTTTTTCCTTCTTTCTTAGCTCTTTCTTTCTCTTTCCTATTATTCTTTCTGCTTCCATTCCCATTCTTGTTATTTCTCCTCCTCTTGTTTTTGTTCTTTTTCTCACTATTTCTTCCTTGATTCCTCAAACTCCTTTCTCCTCTTTTCTGATTCAGTGGCCCCTTCAGTAGTAATAGGATATGCTCTAAACTTCCAAATCCTCTCAGCCTTAAGATCGTGCAAAATTTTCCTCTTAGGCTTGAAAATGTTGACTAGAGTGGGCACTTCCTGCTGATTCCCTTCTTAGACAACATCTTGTTCATGAGACATATTGGAAGGGCATGCCTCATCACCTGACACATGTGCTTGGGAAGAATTGTACCAATTATTTATCTTTTCTTATTCTTCCTAATGACTAGACTTATATGGCCAGGAAAAATGCAACTTGGCACAATGTTGTTTACACACACCCTTGGGATCATAACTGTGAAAACCCATCTCACCAAACTTAAGGAAAAAATTTCCTCAAGTTCTATTTTTATAACCTTTAAGCTCTTGAGCTCATAATATTCCATTTGCAGAGGAAAGGGAGGTCAAGGTGTCTTCTTATTCTTGTGCAAAAATTGAGGTAGACCTATGCTATGTTGGTATTTGACCTCCTGCATTTCTACTTTTTCGGTCACATACCTTGGCCTGAGATGTGGAGGCATCTAAGAACCAGACACTCTAAGGTATATCCCTTGAGGCGAAGCAAACCAATATGTTATCTCCACAACTGCTTTTATAGACTCATGAGACATGCAAGGGGATTATAATTCAAAAATCATTTGATATAATTCAATGAAGCAGTGCTCAACAAGCTTTTCGTAAACTCCTCTGTAGTTGTATTCTGACAATAACATGCTATGAACATTGATAGGGAGTTCTCTTGGAGTCCACTTCCAACCTATACCTATGAACTCACGGTGGAAAAAAATACCATCTAGTAAGTAGGTAGACATATAGAGCCACGGTTTCTTGTCCTACGGTGGTTCTTTTGCCTCGATCACATTAATCTTTGTTGGAGAATGTACTAGTTTTGATCTTCATAGATGTAATTCTTATGTATCTATCAAATGAAGAAAGGAAAATATGTAAAGATATTTATTTATTTATTTATGTAAAGCATGGGTTTCATGCTCAAGTTATTTGTCACTAGGCCAAGCATTCATTGTTGAAGTTTGGATGTTCTATGCTATGAAAATTACTTATTCCAAAACTTCTTTTTCTTATGCACTATTAGTTAAGCAATTGTAGATAGAACATACACCATATAAACCTTATGCAAAATAGAATATAACTAAGAAGTTATTTATGATAAAGAGCTTGTGATGATTATGCTTAGAGGACTTCCTTCTTCTTGGGAAAATTTTATTACTACCATCAGTAATAATGACAATTTTCCTATATTTTGGTAGTCAATAAGAGGCAAAAATGATTTCTAGAGGAATAATTCCCAAGCGTGAGGAGGGAGAACTCACTGCCTTTGCTGTCCAAGGTAAGAAGAATAAAGAAGAAGATGTCGTCACTATTCAAAGAAACCTTCTCCCAAAAGTTCCTCTAAATGGAGAATAGACTCATCAAAAGTCCAATGCTACAATTTCCATAATAATGTCCACTATGCTCATGATTGTCTAGAAAACAAAAGTGAACCAAGATCCAAATTCAACAATTGTTCCAAAAAATATGATTATATAAGAAGAATAGAAGTTACTTCTCGTAAAGAGAGCTTCTGTCCTTCAAGGAACCCAAGGTATGAAAGTAGTGTAGCTGAAACACAATTAAAACACTTTCTTGTTTATGATATTTCTAGTTCCTCTCCTACAGATTCCTATGACAATTGGTTGGTTGATAGTAGTGCCTTAAGGCCCTTTACTAGTTATAAATAAGTGCTCTCAAATCTGGTTGAGAGGGAGACATATTTAAAAATAATTCTTGGAGATAACTCTACATATCCTATAGATGGATCTAGTTGTTTTCTTTCCATTTGGATCAAGGAAAAACTATTTCACTTCAAGAAGTTTTGTATATACTTGGTTTGAAAAAGAATCTTGTATCCATATTTTCTTTAGAATATAAATGAATGAAAGTTGATTTTATAAAGGGTAAAGTTCTCACTTGGCCGGTGAGATCTAGCATGAGAGATACCTTCACTCTAGGATCAAGATGTGAAGGCCTGTACAAAGTCAATGGGAGACTAATTAATGTGTTGA
Organism: Pinus tabuliformis; assembly: GCA_031772625.1. Taxonomy (NCBI): domain Eukaryota; kingdom Viridiplantae; phylum Streptophyta; class Pinopsida; order Pinales; family Pinaceae; genus Pinus; species Pinus tabuliformis. Next base: position 348,695,943 of record CM062816.1, read on the forward strand.
TCCATGACAACAATCATCAGAGTGAACTTTGACACTAAAGGTTTGCTCATTTGCACTATAAAATGTTCCCTCATGTAAGAAAGATGGTTTCCAGAATTTCGGAGATCATATCTGATTATGATGGTGTTTGTAGAGCGTGTCCAAGTGGAAAACAAGTGAAGGGACCATTCCCTTCAAGCAAAAGCATAACCAATAATGTATTGCATATTGTACATTCTGATTTATGTGGACCAATGCCTATAAATTCTTTTTTTGTTTACTTGTATTTTATAATAATTGTGGATTATTTTTCTCACATGACATGGATTTATTTTCTGAAAAATAAAAGTTAAGCATTTAACATGTTCAAAGATTACAAAGATCTAGTAGAAAAAAACTCGAAAGCAAATTAAAATCTTCAGATCTCACAATGGAGGAGAGTTCACTTCCAATGATGTCATTGACTTTTTCAAAGAAGCTGGAATAAAAAAGAGAGACCATCATTCCATATAACCTAGAATAAAATGGTGTGGCCAAGAGAAAGAATAGAACTATCATGGAAGTGGTCAAATCTATGTTGCATGATAAAAAATTGCTAAAGTTTCTATGGGGATAGTCTACGAACACAACTGTCTATGTAAAAAATATATCTTCTCACCATGCCCTAAAAAACAAGACTCTTGAAGAAGTATTCACTGGTGAAAAGCCCGAAGATGGGCACTTGAGGATCTTTGACTGTCTTGTCTACTTCCATGTGCCAAAATAAAAGAGGAACAAGTTGGAAGCTTAAAGTAAGATGCGTTTGTTGGTTATTATGAGAATTGTAAAGGTTATAAAAGATACGTATTTGGTTAAATAGATATAGAGTTTAGCAGGGATGTAACATTTGATGAAGATGCAACTCTTGGAAAGGAAATATACACTCCTCTTCCTCTTGCTAATGTTGATAGACAAGATGATGTATTTGAAATACAAGAAGATCCTGAGGCTGAAATTTGTATTGCTGATGAACCTAAGGAGCCCATGGACCCCTTGGATCCTCCTCCATATGATCCCCCTCCTAGAAAGAGGCCATTATGGCTTCATGACACTTTTCAAGATCCAGATAAACATGCTGATCCTAGAGGAACCTTCATAGAAAGCAAGAAACCATGTTGGTTCTAGGGATGCGTTATAGCGATGAGTAATATTATTCAAGTTGATCCATGCACTTTTTCAAGAAGATGTGAAAGATCAAGTGTGGAAATATGCAATGGCTATATAATATGAATCCATCATTCATAATGATGTATGTGAAGTAGTTCCATGACCCTAAGGTAAATCTATTGTCTCTTTTAAATGATTGTATAAAATTAAACATGGTGTAGATTATTGAAAAATATAAAGTTAGATTTGTGGCCAGAGGTTTCTCTCAGAAAGAGGGAATAGACTATGATGAGATCTTTGCACCAGTTTCTTGTCATATAACCATCTTATCCATTATGGCTCTAGTTGTGAGTCAAGGATGGTATCTTCACCAAATAGATGTGAAGACTGCTTTTCAACATGGCTACCCAAGGAAGAAGTATTTGTGGAGCAACCACAGGGATCTGAATTACATGACTGGAAAACTCATGTGCGTAGACTAAAGAAAACCCTCTATGAATTAAAGTAATATCCAAGAGCTTGGTATGCCCGCATTGAGAACTTCTTGATGAAGCATGGTTTTACTAGAAGTAATGTTAATCTAAATATCTACTTCAAGACAATCCAAGGTACGCCTTTGATTTTGGTATTGTATGTTGATTATTTATTTATGACCGGTAGTGAACCTCTTATTATCCAATGTAAGAGGGAGATAACTTCTGAATTTGAAATGAAGTATCTTCATTTAATGTACTTCTTTATGGGTCTTGATGTATGGTAGAAACCTGGTCAGATTTTCCTTTCTCAAGGAAAATATGTTGTCAAGTTTCTAGAAATATTTGGCATAAAAAAATGTAAATTCATGAATACTCCAATGCAGATGAACTTCAATAAGTTGTGTGGTGAACCTACAAGTGCTGATTTGGGAAATCCTTGTGAGTATCTATAATTGATTAAGGCATCGATGTTCTTAGTAAACACTAGACCAGACATATGTTTTTTAGTCAATACTTTGAGCCAATATATGATTAAACCATTTCATGCACACTGGATTGCTGCAAAGCATGTGTTGAGATACTTGTATGGGACCATCAATTTGGGATTGAAATATACTGTCAGTGTTATAAGACTACATGGATATTTAGATGCTAATTGGGCTGGTAAATCTACTGATAAAAAACACATCTAGGTGCTACTTTAGCTTAGGATCTGCTATGATATCTTTGATGAGCGGGAAGCAAAAGTTTGTAGCCCTCAGCACAATTGAAGCTGAGTACATTGATGCTAACATGGCTAGTTGTGAGGCAATATGGATGTGGAATCTCTTTGAAGAGATGTTTAAGCATGTGATAGATACAACAACAATTTACTGTGACAACCAGAGTGGGTTTCGACTTGTAGAAAATCTCGTGTTCCATGACAAGTCCAAGCATATTAAGATAAAATATCACTATATCTGGGATATGGTTCAGAGAGGAGCAGTAAGACTCCATTATATTGTTATGTTTGATAAATTTTAGATAGGTTGCCATTAATTTTTCAAATTAGCAATGTTAAAATTTCTTAAAAGGAAATAAATGTACAAAGTGTCAATTTGGTCATCTAGTCAGTATCTTGAGTCAACATAAGCCTAAATGGGGTCCACAGTATGAGTCAGCTTCCAAATCATCGTTTGTGTCATTCATTTAGCCAATAAGGAACTTTTGTCGAAATTCGTAGCAAATTAATTTATGAAAACATAGTATTTTCTATGAAAGTGCTCGAACTTCCATAGAAAATATGTCACATCTGCCAACTGTTTTGCTACGAAACCCAAAACCTTGCTGATTAGTAACATTTAAAAAAAACAATGGGTCTGAGTCATGATGGAGTATCATTACATGTCAGAGTTCACATTTTTTATTTTTATCTCCAAAATGTTCACACTGCAAAGCATTCTCCATCATTTTCCTTTCATTTTGAGTTGGTTTCGCTATCACAGGGAAGTCTAGTTGTCCTAAGGAGAAATTGCAAGTGACAAGAAGGAGATCATCACGTGTTGCAACCATGGGGCAGAAGAAACAATACAAAAGAGGCTTTGTGGTGTGATATGAACCCACTGACATGAAGCCTTTGGAAGAAGACCCTATTTTTAGCTATTCGTTTGTCAGCATTGGATGCCTTCATTTTTGCCAGAAGTTGTAGGGTTTCCATGGACAGATTGCTATGGATTTTGCAATGAATTTCACAGGAATAGAAATGGTGGGTATGTTGAATCTTTCAGTCTCCCTTGATACAATTTCATGTGTTACAAGGATTCACAGGCCTGGTGAGATGTCATTCAAGGTTCAAAAGTTCTAGCTACTCAATTGTGATGATTTTATGCTAAACTAAAGTTTCAACAATATACATGGTTAGATAAGCTATAAGGAGTGATAAGAAGGTAGAAGAAATCATAAAAAATCAAAAACTTAGAAAATTCAAATTTTGTAGCAACTCCCCATAGTTAAGCTGAAAATTTTCTACGAAGTTGTTGTAGCTTATCATTGAGGAAAATGCAAGGAAACTTTTTAGTTAAGGGAGTGTAAATGGAATGTGTTTAGCTAATAAACATCAATGAAGACTTCAGCACTGTCAGAAAGGTCAAATAACTAGCAGAAATATGTTTTTTGAAATTTGCTACCAAAATTTGCTATGGAAATTCTAGAAATGACAATTTTAGTAGTCAACTTCAAGCTCAATTTTTGACCAAATGGAAAGGAATTTTGGAAATATGAAGGATTTTTTTGTTGAGCACAATCTCATCTACGAAATCCTCTCTCAGTTTTTACATGTATATTAAGGTTTGGAAGATATACAATTATCTTTGAGGTCTATTTTACAGAATTTTTCCTAGGAAGATTTGTTGCAGAAATTTTGAAATTCGACTTGGTGGAAGTCCGAGTTAGCAAAGTCAACTAGGTCAGCACATCCATGTGGCAAGAACTCATCAATACCCCAACACATCAACAATTGTTATCATTCGATGAGGGTCTCTAGCATAATTTTTTGAGCTCATAAATGATTGGAGACTCCTATTTATATTCAAATTCTGTTAAAACAGAAATATTCGCATAAAGGCTCCATGTTTTGTAATTCAATTAAAATTAGGTATCTTAGTTGTGCATTGAGTCTATCCCAGGTGGCAGATTATTGTAATGGAGATCTCACTCTATATATGTGTAACTTTTTCACTTTGAAAAGGTGGATTGATAATGTGAGAAGCTGAATCTATGTAAACTTTTGATCCAGCTAATATATATTGCAACAACTCTGTTTTTATACCTGAGACTCATGTTATGGGTTTATGTGTCCTTATCATGTTTTCTATGTTTCTATCAGTGTTCATAGTATTTTGATTACTTGGAATTCATGTCAAGTGCTCCAACATCCTTCATTTTCTATCTATGACTATGAATGTTTATTTGACATTAATTTTAAAGCCATAAATGCCCCAGTTTCCATTAAACACTGTTGTTTTCCAATGATTTTCTTTTATTTGAGTCCATGCCCAATGGTGGTAGGTATCACATTCTCCTTCACCTATAAAACTACATAAAAAAATTAGAGTTAGACATCTATAGTTTTGAGTTGATTAAAGTGAATTTGATGAGTGTTTTGAGAGAGCCCTCTCAGATTGGAAACACTAACTTCCAGTCAAAGTGGTTTGAAATAGTTACTCTTGGTTGGAGGTTGACATAGCCCAACCTGTCTAACCTAGTGATAAAATTTTGGTGTGTTTTCCAGGAGCCGAAAAGCTCCATTTCCCATATTTTCTTTGAGTCTCTTCATTTTGATTCCTGAGGGTACCCGGAAACCAGAGTTTTCTGAAGTTTTTCATATTACCCTGGCAACTCCAATCTCAAAAGATCCAGAAGATCAAAGCTTCATGGTGACTCCACTACTTTAATATCAATAGCTTGAATAAGTTCCAAGATGAGTTCTACTGCAAGAAGAAATTCCAGGTATGCTCCTATGGATCAATCTCATATCTATGGTTTTTCAAATCCTATGACTTGTGTTGATTGGTTAACCCATCTTCCCATGTTGAAGGATGAAAACAAAGATGATGTTGTTCTACATTTGTTTAGATTTCATATGCATGTATGTACACTGAGGGTTGAGTTTCCGAGGATTGTCTCATGAAGATGTTTATGGCTACCCAAGAAGACAAAGCTAGAGTATGGTATGAAGAGTTGCAATCAGGAAGTTTGTGTTCTCTTAAAGATTTCCATAGAATATTCCTTGGATATTTTTCGAAGTCTCATCCTTCCTTACCATTGTTTCAACACTATTGTAATTTTTGTAAGGGTTTCATTCAATATCTTGAAAGTATTGGCGATGATGTAGAATGTATGGATGATGAGGAGATGTTAGAGGCACTTTATGAATTTTCTTATTAAGCTAGTTGTCATGATGATCAAGATGTTTTCCAATAAGTAGATGTCTCTTCTTTAGTTGAAGATGAAGTGGATCGACAATTTGTCAGTCAAGTCATATTACATGAAATTTATGAGAATTTGCAGCCTTTCCAATCTATATGCAGTCAAAGGTATGAGCCAAATCATTCAAATTGTTTTTTAGCCCATTCCTTTTCTAACATTTTATGTCAAGAAGAAACTCCTGAAGATCAAGTTGTTGAAAATACATGCATGAAAATTATGAACAGTGAGGTAACATGTGATGAAATTTGTCTACCTAGACAAGAACTTTTTTTCTGTTGAAAATCATAATGATGTTGTCTCAGTTAATGTGCATTAAAGTTCACTTTTAGGTAAACCCGAGATACATGAAGTGCTCAATATATAGGTTTTATCTATTCTATTTTAGGATCATCAAAATGACATGGATGATATGCATAAATTTGTTTGTATAGGAGCTGTTAGTGTTGAGAATCAAGATGACAGTCCTGAAGAAAAATTACCAAAGATCAAATCTCAATTGTTTGATAAGCAAAAGACTAGTTTTGATGCACACAATATGGATGTCATGTTTGAAGATGTTAAAGAATGTGTGGATGTTTTTGTTGATTTACATGGAAGGGAAGACAAATCTATTGTTGCCTTTTTATTTGATGATGTTCTTAGAATTGAAGGCATAGGACAAAAGAAGCCATCAATTATGATTGAATTCAACTCTCATGGTTTTAATCATCAAGAAGAGGTGATTTTTCATGATTATGAAGATCATTTGGTAAGTCTATTCCAGTCATCAGTGAAGGTGGAGTTTCTTTCATGTATAATTTCAAGTTATGGATTCAGTTTTTATTCTAAGTTGCCAATAGATGGTCCACTTAAGAAAAGTCAAGGAGCCCACACATTGGATCAACTCTTTGACTGGTTATACTGGAGATTTATTATTGCTTGAATTAAGCAGGTAGATTTCAGATGTTAGAGTAGGGTTATCGATACATAAATAAGCTTGTTGCGAAATCATTTCCTTCAGCTTTAGGCTACATTTTGTAGTTGTCAATTTCAGTTTGTACAACAATATGAGATCACATTGCAGTAGTAGTAATTGGTTTCTAGTTGGTTTGCAGTTTGCTTTTAAGTTTGGTGAGTGGGTTTGAATGTGGTTTTCAAACTGGGATCCACCCAATGGTTAGGCACTGGAGCTGCTTGTTCTTTGTTGCCCCATAGGGGGGACGACATCCCCATTGGAGACAATGTTATATTTGATAACTTTTAGATAGTTTGGAGTTATGGACCTATGGGTTTGGAAGATATGGACCTATCTTTGAGGCCTATTTTACAGACATTTTCCTAGCCAGATTTGTTGCAGAAATTTTGAAATTCGACTTGTTGGAGGTCCAGGTCAGCAAAGTCAACTAGGTCAACAAATCCACGTGGCAAGAACACACCAATACTCCAGCAAATCAACAGTTGTTTTCATTCGATGAGGGTCACTAACATAATTTGTTGAGATCATAAATGATAAGAGACCTCTATTTGTATTCAAAATGTGTTAAAATAGAAATATCCCTATAAAGGCTCCATGTTTTGTAATTCAATTAAAATTAGTTCTTTTAGCTATGCATCGAGTCTAGCCCAGGTGGAAGACTATTGTAATGGATACCTCACTCTATATATGTGTAAATTTTTCACTTTGAAGAGGTGGATCGATAATGTGAGAAGCTGACTCTATGTAAACTTTTGATCTAGCTAATATATATTGCAACAACTCTGTTCTTATACCTGAGACTCATGTTATGGCTTTATGTGTTCTTATCATGTTTTCTATGTTTCTATCAGTGTTCATAGTATTTTGATTTCTTGGAATTCATGTCAAGTGCTCCAACTTCCTTCATTTCTATGTATGACTATGAATGTTTATTTAACATCATTTTTAAAGCCAGAAATGCCTCAGTTTCCATTAAATACTGTTGTTTGACAATTATTTTATTTTATTTGACTCCATGCCCAATGGTGGTAGCCATCACATTCTCCTTCACCTGTAAAAATACATAAAAAGAAATAGGATTTAGCCATTTGTAGTTCTGAGTTGATTAAAGTGAATTTGATAAGTGTTTTGAGAGAACCCTCTCAGATTGGAAGCACTAACTTCCAGTCAAACAGGTTTGAAATAGTTACTCTTGGTTGGAGGTTGACACAACCTAGTCTGTCTAACCTAGTGACAACATTTTGGTGCGTCTGTCGGGAGCTGAAAAGCTCCATTTCCCAAATTTTCTTTGAGTCTCTTCATTCTGATTCTTGAGGGTAACAGGAAACCAGATTTTTCTGAAGGTTGTGATATTACCCTGGCGAATCCAATCTCAAAAGATCTAGAAGATCAAAGCTTCATGGTGACTCCACTACTTGAATATCAGTAGCTTGAATAAATTCCAAGATGAGTTCTACTGCAAGAAGAAATGCCAGGTATGCTCTTATGGATCAATCTAATATATATGGTTTTCCAATCCTATGCCTCGTGTTGATTGGTTAACCCATCTTCCCATGTTTGAAGATGAAAATAAATATGATGTTGTTCTGCATTTGGTTAGATTTCATATGCATGTATGTAGACTAAGGGTTGAGTTTCTTGAGGATTGTCTCATGAAGATGTTTATGGCTACCCTAGAAGACAAATCTAGAGTATGGTATGAACAGTTGCGATCAAGAAGCTTGTGTTCTCTTAAAGATTTCCATAGAATATTCTTTGGATATTATGGGAAGTCTCATTATTCCTTACCACTATTTCAAGACTGTTGTAATTTTTGTAGGGGTTTCATTCAATATCTTGAAAATATTGATGATGATCTAGAATGTATGGATGATGAGGAGATGTTAGAGGCACTTTATGAATTTTCTTATTAAGCCAGTTGTCATGATGATCGAGAAGTTTTCCAACAAGCAGATGTCCCTTCTTTAGTTGAAGATGAAATGGAACAACAATTTGACAATCAAGTCATATTACATGAAATTTATGAGAATTTGCAGCATTGTCAATCTATATGTAGTCAAAGGTATTAGCCAAATCATTCAAATTGTTTTTTATCCCAATCCTTTTCTGAGATTTTATGTCAAAAAGAAACTCCTTAAGATCAGGGTGTTGAAAATACATGCATGAAAATTCTGAATAGTGAGGTAACATGTGATGAAAGTAGTCTACCTAGACAAGAACTTTTTTCCGTTGAAAATCATAATGATGTTGTCCCATTAAAGTGCATGAAAGTTCACTTTTAGGTAAACCCGAGTTACATGAATTGCTAAATGTACAGGTTTTACCGATTCTATTTTAGGATAATCAAAACTACATGGATGATATGCATAAAGGTGTTTGTATAGGAGCTATTAGTGTTCAGAATCAAGATGACAATCCTCAAGAAAAATTACCAAAGGTCAAACCAAAATTGTTTGATAATAAAAAGATTAGTTTTGATGCACACAATATGGATGTCATGTTTGAAGATTTTCAAGAATGTATGGATGTTTTTGTTGATTTACATTGAAGGCAAGAGAAATCTATTGTTTCCTTGTTATTTGATGTTGTTCTTGGAATTGAAGACATAGGACAAAACAAGCCATCAGTTATGAATGAATTCAACTCTCATCGTTTTACTCATCAAGAAGAGGTGATTTTTCATGATTATCAAGATCGTTTGGTAAGTTTATTCCAGTCATCAGTGAAGGTGGAGTTTCTTTTGTGTATAAGTTTAGGTTATGGATTCGGTTTTTATACTGAGTTGCCAATAGATGGTCCACTTAAGAAAAGTCAAGGAGCCCAGGTGTTGGATCAACTCATTGAATGGTTATACTAGAGGTTTCATATTACTTGAATTAAGCAAGTGCATTTTCAGATGTTAGAGTAGGGTTATCGGTACATAAATAAGCTTGTTGGGCAAGCATTTCCTTCAACTTTAGGCTACATTTGCAGTTGTTAGTTTTAGTTTGTACAATAGTTTGATATCACATTATAACAGTAGTAATTGGTTTCTAGTTGGTTTGCAATTTGCTTTTCAGGTTGGTGAGTGGGTTTGAATGTAGTCTTCAAATTGGGATCAACCCAATGGTAAGGCACTGGAGCTGCTTGTTCTTTGCTACCCCATAGGGGGGACAACATCCCCATTGGAACCACTGTTATCTTTGATAACTTTTTGATAATTTGGAGTTAATTTATCAATTTAGTAATGTTGTTAAAATTTCTGAAAAGGAAAATAAATGTACAAAGTGTCAATTTGGTCATCTAGTCAGTATCTTGAGTCAACATAAGCCTAAATGGGGTCCACATTACGAGTCAACTTCCAAATCACCATTTGTGTGAGTCTAACTTGTTCATGATTGTCATTTATCCAATAAGGAACTTTTGTTGAAAGTCATAGCAAATTGAGTTATGAAAACAAAGTATTTTCTATGAAAGTGCCCGAACTTCCATAGCAAATCTGTCACATCTGCCACCTGTTTTGCTACGAAACCCGACATCGTACTGATTAGTAATGTTTAAAAAACAATATTGGGTCTGAGTCATGATGGAGTGTCATTATGTGTTAGAGTTCACCTTTTTTATTGTTATTCCTAAAACGTTCACATTGCAAAGCATTCTCCATCATTTTCCTTTCATTTTGTGTTGGTTTTGCTTTCATAAGGAAGTCTAGATGTCTTAAGGAGAAATTGCAGGTGGCAAGAAGGGGATCGTCGCGTGTTTCAGCCATGGGGCAGAAGAAACAATACAAAGGAGGCTCTGTGGTGCGATATGAACCCACTGACATGAACCTTTGGAAGAAGACCCTGTATTTAGGCGTTCGTTTGCTAGCGTTGGATGCCTTCGTTTTTGCCAGAAATTACAGGGTTTCCATGGATAGATTGCTAGGGATTTTTCCATGAATTTCACAGGAATAGAAATGAAGGTGGGTATGTTGAATTTTGCAGTCTCCCTTGATACAATTTCACGTGCTACAGAGATTCATAGGTCTGGTGAGATGTGGTTCAAGGTTCAGAAGTTCCAGCTGCTCAATTGTGATGATTTTATGCTAAATTAAAGTTTCAGCAATATACATGGTTAGATAAGATATAAGGAGTGACAAGTAGGCAGAAGAAATCATAAAAAATCAAAAACTCAAAAAGTTCAAATTTTGTAGCAACTCCCCATAGTTAAGCTGAAAATTTGCTACGAAATTGTTGTTTCTTATCATTGAGGAAACTGCAAGGAAATTTTTTAGTTAAGGGAGTGTAAATGGAATGTTTTAGCTAATAAACATCAATGAAGACTTAAACACTGTCAGAAAGGTCAAATAGCTAGCAGAAAAGTGTTTTTTGAAATTTGCTACGAAAATTCTCGAAATGATTGTTTTGGTAGTCAAATTCAAGCTCACTTTTTGACCAAAGGGATAGGAATTTTGGAAATCTTAAGGAGGGTTTCGTTAAACAGAAGCTCATATACAAAAGCCTCTCTCAGGTTTCACATAGATATCAGGGTTTGGAAGATATGCATTTATCTTTGAGGCCTATTTTATAGAATTTTTCCTCGCCAAATTTGTTGCAAAAATTTTGAAATTCGACTTGGTGGAGGTCTGGGTTAGCAAAGTTTGTTGGAAATATTGATAGGGGGTGAATCAATATTTCTTTCCAATTATTATTTTTACGAGTTAAATCATTTACATTTAGAACACAAAAATGAACAGTAGGAATACATGTTCTTATTAATATAAAATTTACAATAAATCAGATACAATAAATATATATATATATATATATATATATATATATATATATATATATATATATATATATATATATATATAAGGCTTCAATTTGTTTCCAAGCACCAACTTGGACTTTTTGTGAGGTTCCAACCTCTAGGGCACCAACCCTGTCTTGTCAAGGCACCAACATTGGATTTAGGAGCACTAACTCCAAGGACACCAATCCTCCCAGTTCTGAGGCTCCAACCTTTCGGGCACCAAACCTCTGGGCTCCAACCCACTACTATACTTTGTCTGGATATGTTTGATAGTAATTCTCTGATCCCAAAATCTTCTTCACTAAATTCTGTCAATCTATAGCTTCATTGTAGTCTCCATGCTATATCATCAACGAGAACCTGTCTTCATATGAAGAAGTCTTCACAACTCTTCATATTGCCCAACAGAGTCCACAAAGTTTACCTCATGATGATTTCAACAATGCATCACAATCTTCAAGATTTGTTGATACTTATCAACAAGATATCTACACTAGGCCTCAATGTCTTTTCAAAAAAACTCTGTTTCGACCCTCTGTTCTTACTGTTACAGTAACTGCTTCGGGAGTGAAGCTTCAGGAGTAACTACTTCAAGAATGAATTCTTCAGAGGAGTGACTGTTGCAGTTTCATATTGTGCATTCAATTAAGAAACAACCTTGCCCTGTTCATACTCAGATAGTATTCTTAGATCCGCAGAGTGTCCTTTTGAACTGTTATCTGAAATCACTTCAAAACATAGTTTTGAGCTTTTCAATAAATAACCCAGTCAACAAAATGTTTGACGTTCGGTTTCCTTCTTCTTCTGCTGGACCCTTTGGCTTCCTTCTTTGATCGCTTGATCTTCGTTTTCCTCTACGCTCACTTGACCTTCTTCACTCTCTTGATCTTCGTGTTCCTCTGCGCTCACTCGACCTTCGCTCACTCGACCTTTCGGCTTCCTTCTTTTCTTGCTTAATCTTCGGCTTCGTCTGTCTCTTCAAGCTCACCAATACTCAAAAGACACGTTCATTTGGAAGAGAGGCTAACTTATGATGTTGCATATTAAAATTATATCAGAGAAGCCCTTTCATCCACAGACTTAATTATTCATGGAAATCGTATCACAAGAGAGGTTATACCCATATTGGAGATCCCACGTGCCACGTCATTCCTTTAATCTCGCAATAACAACTTTCATAAAAATCGAAGGTTTTACAGGTGTGCTCTGTCCTCCGATATCAACATCATCGATATTCACATATCAACATAGTTAAAACCATATAATGGGTGGTCCCACCAGCCACATCATTACCTTAATCACAATCGCAATTTTTGGAGGTTTGCACATAACATAGTGAATCCACTGCTTCCGACGGAGCAAATGCGATATGATCTTAAGAAGTTGTTAATCGGTGGTTTTCCATCGTTACATCTCTTCAAGACTTGCAATATGCACCGGATGTGATATTCCAATAAGCTTCTTTTGATAATTCAATCGGTTCCACAACTTTATCACAAACGACAGTTTTAACATGTCATCCCTTTTGAACTTTGTGATTCAACAGATGCAATATTACATTAAGTTATGTCATAGTGGTGCAGTCGGGTCCACAATAATATCGCAATCGCAGGTTTTAATGTGACATCCATTTATGAATTGCGATATGGAAGTTCTGATACAGTGGATGCGATATCACAATAGGGCGTATTATAATGGTGCAGCGGGTCTGCATACATATCGCAATCAGCGGATTTCAATGTTTCAAGGCTTTAAAGAGACTTGCAATGTGGCGGACGTGATATCATCCTAAGGCGTATGTAATGGAACTATCGGGTCCGTATTACATATCGCAATCGGAGGTTTGTGGGATTTCGACTGGCACATGGATTAAAGCCGACCTTAACACCCACAGTTTGACCGTGATCTAAGGGTTGACTTCCTTGATTGATGGTTAGGATTGAGTGCGGAACTTCAGCCATGATCAAGGAAGTCCATACTTTCCTACCCATGCTCTTCCGATAGTTGTCTTCTTTACTCTTTTGATATGTTAACTCTTCTAATGTTTCTTCGGTATTTCAGGCGATATTACTGTTAACTCCTCTGTTAACATTGTTTATGTACCTTCGCCGATGTGTTCCTATTTGCTTCTCGTGGCTTCCACTGACCTCTTCCTTTTACACTTTGGCTTCATGATGGCTTCTGATAAACTGCTTCCAATGAAATCTTCCGATAGCTCTTCTTTGACTGCTCATGTTCTTGACTTCCAATGGCTTCCCTGATGGCTTTTCTCCTTGGCTTCTTGCTCCTGTTTCTTCACGGATTTTCTCTGCTTCTCCTTGACTTCATATCATCATTTAGTATCCTATAATATTGCCATATTGACATCAATGAAAATCTAGATCAACAAAGTTAACAAGGTCAATGTTAATTTGGGGTAGCATCGGATGTGAACGAGCCATGAAAATTGGTGGAGAGAGTAAAGCACATGAGATTTCCAAGACCTAGAAATGGTTTGAATAGATTGTACCCAGTTTGGGAGATATTAAACTAATTAATACTTTTAGTGGAGTTCCTAAGTCTAAACTTAGGAAAAATAAAATATTAATGGGTATTAATATAGAATTAGTTTAGAAGGTTCCAAAAGTCATGGATCAAGCCAAACCTAATCTTGGCCATTGATTAGATATTTAATCTTGGCCGTTGATGGACGAACGAGAAAAGTATAAGAAGAGGCTTGATGTTCAGTTGGAGAATACACCAGAGTGATCAGTCATTCGATCTACTAGAGCGGGGTTTTCTAAGTAAAGTCGAATCAGTGATCAGCAACGAGGGGCAGTGAGTACTTTACATAGAGTCAGAGATAGTGCCGAGAGACTAGCACAGAGGTAGAGAGGAGATGCAGAAGCCATTGCAGGCCACATAGAGCCCAACAGAGACAACGCAGAGGCCCGAGCGCCTATGTCATCCATGCAGAGGGAAACATGAGAGATACAGAGGGTCCCAGAGGCTGCGCAGTGCCTCAGAGGGCTAACATAGAGGGTTTTGAGGCTGACGCATAGGCTAGAAGGGTCAGCGCAGTGATTTAGAGTTACTGGAGAGGGTTTCATGGGACAGGTTTTTTGAATACCTATTTCTGAATAGAGAGGTATTATTGTCGATTTTTTTTCTCTGTTGGGTGAGCCAGTTTGGCACCCAGTTGTACTCAAGGAAATACTGCATAATAATAAACCCTCAGAATTGTTGCACAGGTTTTCCCGCATTGGGTTTTTTCGGGGATGATTTGTGCAAAAATAATGGTGTCACTTGTGTGTTTTTTTCCTTTCAAATGTTTATCTGTAGATGTTGTGACTGTATTGTGTTTATTTCATTATTTATATGTTTTAAATAACTTGTTCAAAATTGACAAGTAGAATAAATAAACGAGAAGAATACAGAGTAAATTTCTAATGGATAGACTTAGAAATTTCAACAGCGAACACATCCACGTGGCAAGAACACATCAATACTCTAACACATCAACAGTTGTTTGCATTCGATGAGGGTCAATAACATAATTTGTTGAGATGATAAATGATAGGAGACTCCTATTTGTATTCAAATTCTGTTAAAACATAAATATCTCTATAAAGGCTCCCTGTTTTGTAATTCAATTAAAATTAGGTCTTTTAGCTATGCATAGATTCTAGCCCAAGTGGCAGATTATTGTAATGGAGAGTTCACTCTATATATGTGTAAATTTTTCACTTTGAAGAGGTGGATCAATAATGTGAGAATCTGACTCTATGTAAACTTTTAATCCAACTAATATATATTGCAGCAACTCGAATTTTATACCTAAGACTCATGTTGTGGCTTTATGTGTTCTTACCATGTTTTCTATGTTTCTGTCAGTGTTCATAATATTTTGATTACTTGGAATTCATGTCAAGTGCTCCAACTTCCTTCATTTTCTATGTATGACTGTGATTTTTTATTTGACATCAATTTTAAAGCCAAAAATGCCTCAGTTTCCATTAAACATTGTTGTTTGCCAATGATTTTCTTTTATTTGACTCCATGCCCAATGGTGGCAGCCATCACATTCTCCTTCACCTGTAAAACTACATAAAAAGAAATTAGAGTTAGCCATCTGTAGTTTTGAGTTGATTAAAGTGAATTTGATAAGTGTTTTGAGAGAGCCCTCTCAGATTGGAAGGGCTAACTTCCAGTCAAAGTGGTTTGAAATAGTTACTCTTGGTTAGAGGTTGACATAACCCAGCTTGTCTAACCTAGTGATAACACACACAGAAAATGATGATTAGATCACTGACATTCTTACTAAGACTTTTCTAAAAGGGAAGTTCTTGGTTTTTAGAGAGCAACTTGGACTGACAGTTGTGACCTTTCCTAGAGAGGGTGGTCATGGATGATGATCTTTGGTTGTGCGAGATCCTTGTCATGTGTTGACAAGTGGATCCCCCTAATCAGAGATGAGACTTTGTTACGCGAGATGCTTATCATGTGTTGACAAGTGGATCTCGCCCAAGCAGATATGAGGTTTTGTTGAGCAAGATCCTTGTCATGTTTTGATGATTGGACCCCCCCAATAAGAGATGTGATTTTGTTGTGTGAGATCCTTTTCAAGTGAGTTATCCCCCCAAGCAGAGATATGACTTGGTTGTACGAGATCCTTGACAAGTGGGTTATCCCCCCAAGGAGTGATGAAACTTGGTTGTGCAATATCCTTATCATATGTTGGCAAGTGGAAACCCCCCAAGTGAATATAGGGTGATGGATGAATCTCCGCTATGATGATTCTTATTCATTAGATTGTGACATAATTGTTCTAAAGTAGAGGTTACAGATATCCATGTGTTAGAAACAAATTCCTCCCTAGCTGAGAGGGAGTGTTGAAAATTGGCAGGTAAGGGATGAATTTCCTTTAATGCAATTCCATTTCTGACTATTCTAGAGTGACTTTCTAAAAATAGAAATTCATGTCTATCATTGCAACTATGACTTTCCAAAATTAGTAAATCACCTCGTTTCAGTTGGTAATAATATAGATATATGATGGAAAATCATATATAACCTTAATGATAACACTATTATCCCTTATGATAATTAATTATATTAATAACAACAATAATTAATGCAAATTATAACAATTATTATTAATAAGTTTATTAATAATAATTATTATTATTAACTCAGTGAGTTTATAATAATAATTATTAACTTATAAGGTTAATAATAATGATTATTATCATTATTATTACTATTAATTAACTTGATTATTAATATTAATTAAGTAATTAATACCAATAATAATAATAATTAATACTAATAATAAGAATAATTACAATTATTAACTTTATTATTGATATTTTTACTATCCAAAATGAGTAGTTTATTTATATATGTAAGTTGTGCCCGTTGGCGTGCAAAATCGGGATTTTACATCATATTTTTTAGCGTGCTAAGGCAATCTGAGACATCAATTGTTCCCCATCCCTTCCTCGAGAGTTTTCCCCATGCTTCTTACATAAATTTCCCATTACTCGTAGCCTATAGCTATACAATGTATAATATTGAAATAGTAAATATTTAAATTTATAGTTTGGCATACAAAAACATTTTTCAAAAACTGAGTAATAGAACAGATTAATCCTCCATCAATGCTGGATTGTTAAGATCAAGTCTAGTGAATTCTTATTCATTCCTCTAACTGTTCTCCTCCATTTTGAGCTTCAAATGCTCAATTTGTTGTCTCAATGCATCCACCTCGTTCTCTAGTTGCTAGATGCACTCCTTTTTGAGTTGTTGCTCCTGCATGGCCAAAGCCTCCTTTTATTACTGATGGACACATGACTGCAGAATGAACATACATTCCCAAATTTCCAATTTCTCTTGCACACAGTCCTTATAAGCATTCCTGTTGCTGCCAGCTTCCCAGATTTTTCTCTCCCTCGACCCCCCTGTCCTAGGTCGATGGCGGCCCCAGGAACTGGACAAAGATATTTCCTCTACTGAATTACTCTACACATTCATTATCTTCATGAGGTAACCACCATAAATATTAGTCTCCAATATGTTGCATACCCCCAACTCTGAAATGTTTTTGACACTTAACCCAGAGCCTACAAAATTTTTCTCCAACTCCCTCGCCCGAATCAGCTTACCCACACAACTCTTGATCTCCCTCAGACAACCAACACTCTCCAAATCAATACACAACTTCCCCTCTTGACTGAATACACCTCCAAAGAGCCCCCTGGAGGTTGGAACTTTGACCCAAAACCCACTACAAATGCTCAGTGACCCCATCTCCAGCTACTGGGATTTTGCAGAGACCAACTGAGCAAAGATTAACCATAATCCATGACATGATATCAAACCGTTACTCCATTTATAGAAGGTGCAGTACTAGAGATTGGTACTCATGAAGCTGAGATCCCAATGCTCCACCTTAATTTCCCATATATCCAACATAATTTCCCATCTATTCTCCTCGTCCTTCATCCTAACCCACACCTTCCTCCCACTCACGACCTAAGTAGTTCGAAGCAGAGGGGTTAAATGTTATTCATGTTATCCCATTAACTTACCATCTCCTATGCTGGATTTCCGAACATTGCAACAGATTCTATGCCGTGAGGGCTGGGTTATCATGTTGTGTGATCTCCTGAACCCAAGTGTAGTACCATTGTGATGGACGCAACCACGTTGCTGCAGCGAGATGAGATTACCAATGACACGAGGACAGTCTGGGACGAGTTAAGGCCTATGCGACAAGGACCAAGGAGAAAGAGGAGGAATGAAATGGAAAAGGGAGCCATAACTAAATGGAGAAGAGGGGGAATGAAATGGATGGGGCGCTTAATGGGAAGAGAAGGAGAAGGGTGATGGGGGTTAGGGAGGGGAGGTGAAATAGGAGATGAGAGGAGGGGGAGGAAGGGGTGGGTGGGTTAAATAGGGATCTCAAGCATTACTTCCAGTAGGTTGGGCCGTGCTCTATGCCATGTACATAGTCTGCTTGTTGCTTATTGCTTTCATCTTGTTTACTTTGCTTACTGTCTGCATTTTCACTTTGTTTGTTCTTCTTGCTATTTTTGTTTACATTCATTTTGTTTGCTTGATATATTACTATTTTTGTTTCTGAAAATAAGTGTTGTCAACTACTACGTTCTGGCTTTTGAATAGAGTATGTTGTTGAAATTTGAAGAGACTTGTGACACTGCAACACTTGGTTAGTCTTGTGTCTGTCTTCTCTGTGCTTGGTTATAACCTTCGATTGATGAAGTATTTACAAAAAATATGAACCGTTTGTAAGGGAAGTTTTGGTCCAACCATGAACCTGTGTCCACACTGGGAAGCCCAGAGGCTGTACTCAACCTTCTGCTCTGTGTGTTCAAGCTCATCTGACTAGTAGAAACGGAGAAGGGGAAATCTAAATGAGCCATTAGGGGAGTTTTGAGGTCTAAAAAGGGTCTCCTCAAGAAATTATAAAATAATAGTGGAAATAATAAAATAATATCTGATTACATCATCAAATTTTAGAGGGAAAAAAGAAAAAAACTATTTTTTCAACTCATATTTTGAACTTATCTCCCTATTGGTTTACTCAAATTTTGAGTGGAAACAATTGTTGGATGCATAATTTGATTCCTCATCCAAGGAGTACACATGTTGCATGCTTTCGATGGACCCTTCTACACGAAAAATGAGAAATACATGAAAAACATGATTGTAATCACGTTTTTTCATGTATTTCTCATTTTTCATGTAACATGGTCCATTGAAAGTATACAACATGGGTAATCCTTGGATGATGAAATAAATTTTGCATCCAATGAGTACTCCTGCTCGAAATGTGAGTCAAACCTTAGGGAGATAAGTTTACAATACGAGTTGAAAAAGTAGTTTTATTATTTTATTATTTTTTAATATTTTTACTTTTTTACTCCAAAAATGATGAATCATCCCCCATGGTTGACATCATCATCTTGAATCCTATTGGTCCTCATAAAGTTTATTTTGGTTGTACATTTTTCTTTGGAGGCCCATTTTAGATTTCAAAAATCCCCTAATGAAACCTATGTCAGAGGTCTTACATGCTTCTCTAAAGAAACAATCTCTTCTTCTCTTAATAAGTCGGGATCCCTCTTCCACCCCAAAAAATAAATAAGTTCCTATACACAGTCCTCTTGAAAATACAAAGGCTAAAGAAGAGAAAGGATTCTTGCGCAAAGAGGTGAAGCATGCAACTCCAGTAGGGTACTAACCAGGCTCACTAGCAGTGGAGCAATGTGTGTGTTCTTGCGTGGTTCCACCGGGGTACTGTCCAGGCCCGCTGGCAGCGAAGCAGCACCATAGGTGAAAACTTATACTCTGAAAATATTCAACTCACGAGCCAAAATACCCTTCCTGGATTTGAAACACTGTGATCAAGATGAACTTTTGATTGTGTTTGACTGAGTTGGCAAAAGGTGAACCATGTATTCCCATGGGGTAAGTGAGGAAGTTGAAGTAACCCACATAGTGATTCAATACTCCCTGAAAGACCAAGTCCCTATGCTAGCAATGAACCAAAACAGAGAAACTGGAATTATACTAGTGTGTCACCAAGTGTTGTAGCGGCTACAACCACCCTCCAAAATTTTGGCCTGCACCTAATTTCGGAGCCTCCCTTGAGAGTTTCGCTTGATGACTATACACACTCGAGTTCACTCCATGAGCCCATGTGAGCCTTTGCATCCACTTTTCTTGTTCATTTCATCCAATTTTTTTCATGTTGGTATCATAGTCATGCTTGCGACCATGTTCTGGTCATGCTCAAGGTCTTCGCTTCATGTGTACATGTTGTGTTTTCCATGAAAGCATCTGTCGCACTCACACATAGAGTCACAATCACTATCGCACAAGCATCATTATAGTCAATCAACGATCAATCACAAGTGTCGCACTTGTCACTCACACCATTGATCAATCATGTTGAGCATGTGTATCTGGATGGTTTGGGTTGTCTCGTCGTCAAGTCATGTTGGTGTGTATTTGTGAGATCACATGTGCATCTTTCACTCATTCACACACTTAGTCATTTTGCTGAAGTTTCGATGACCGAACTCCCCTCTGACAGCTAGACCATCACCCCACCATCGACTTGATCGATTGTCACCCAAAACAATGCAGAAGCACCAAGCAATTCATTTCAAGATGCACTTCCCACAATCAATCAATCAGCTTCCAGGTGGTTAAACAGAGGATTTGACCTGGTAGCCACCCTAAGACTCATTCCCCTAAAAAATTGTGCAGAGGCTACAGACCTTGCCCGCTCCACTAGCTGGGAAAATTGTGCAAACAAGATGGACAAACACCCATTGACCATCCCTGTCTCTCTCAGAAAATTATGTAGTTTTTCCAGCCAGTCCTCCCAACAGTCAACCGGCTGCTCATCTAGAAAATTGTGCAATTTTCATGAGCAGGCCCTCTGCTGCCTAGCAGTCCACTTGGCTCAGAAATTGCGCAAAGATGATCAGCAGGCTAGCTTCCCAGCCTTAGTGAAATTTCTCTAGCCAATAGCTCCAAGTAGTAGACTGCTATTTCCCTCCATGAATTACATAGTTTTTGCTTCCAAGCTCTCGACCAATTGATTGCCAGTTCCCCTTGGGAATTGTGCAGTTTCTGCTACTAGTGACCCTACAGCCAGCTGCCAGTTCCCTCCTAGAATTGCGCAATTTTGGCTGCTGGGCTCCCGACCATTTCCTCCAAAAAACTACGCAAATGTTGTCTCCTAGTCCTCCGTGCAGCTCAGCCAGTTCCTCCAAGAAATTGCATAAATTTTGCTTCCAAGCCTCCGCTACTCGCTCATTCGAGAAAATGTGTAGATTTTGTCTACCGTGCCTTCCCGTAGCCCAGACTATTCCTCCCAAAATTTGCACAATTTTGCCTTCTAGCCAAGCCAAACCTTACGGAAAGTCACTGTCAGTCTACATTTCCCATCTTCATCACCCAGTGACTCTTGCATAGTTTTTATTAGCAGTGCTCGGAGCCATCATCCCGCCTTGCAACCTTGTTGCCTCTCCTGGTCACCTGCATCTAAAATGATCATGTGTCATGGTAGACTAGGAGGTTTTTGGATTTGATGTTGTCTCGTGATGAGTGACTGCAGGTACAAGTACACTAAAAAACATGGCGCGACGATGAATGGAATGAATGAAGAGAGCACATGCAGAAGGATAGGTTCACCAACGGACGAACGAATGATTCATGCGAAGGGATGTGCTCGGGAATGGATGATCATGACAATATGTGTTCGTGGATGGATGGACAAGCAAACATGCAATATGTGCTCACGGATAGACAAACGGATGAACATGCACCATTTTTG
Source organism: Pinus tabuliformis (assembly GCA_031772625.1). NCBI lineage: Eukaryota > Viridiplantae > Streptophyta > Pinopsida > Pinales > Pinaceae > Pinus > Pinus tabuliformis. Next base: position 348,717,592 of record CM062816.1, read on the forward strand.
AACATATGAGCCTGTCAAGCCTTCCAACATACAAGCAAGGAGCAACGTGCCAAAGCAACATCAAGCGAACCAACGACCATTGAAGACTCCGCGCACTTTTCCATGTGGAGGTGAAGCTATGACACACCATGAAGACATCCATCACCCAACAACATTGTAGCTCGACATGCACTTCAGCAGCAACACAAATGTACCAGCACTATCATGTCGAGTCATGTCCCAAGTCATGTCGTCCACATCTCTATTGTGGGCCATGTTGTCAATCAATGTAATGTAACGTGGAAGTCCAAGAGACCCACTTGTTGTACAAAGAGTCATGTAAAGTCGAAAAGTCATGGAAGTCAAACAGTCATGAGGGTAGTCGAACAACCACAAGGGTCAGTTTCACCCTCGGCTATAAATACCCCCTCATTTGTACATGCAAACGACTTTTTTCACCTCAGCTCCTCCCACATAGCTAAGAGAGTTTGTAATATTTTCTTTGAGGAGTAAGAAGTGGCTCCAGCGCCCCTCACATGGGATTAGTGATATATGGTGTAATAATGTGTCTTGGAACTTCACTTAATTTAGAAGCCTACTAACAGGCCAACACATTTTCACAGATGTATTGTAACTATTGTAAGACTAATGTTTGACACTTGTGATGCATGTTTCTTTAACCTGTGTTCTACATTTGAACTATTTCACTTGCTGTAATACATAATCTATTAATGGAAATGTGTTGTATATGATGTTAACGTTGTCTCACCTATAAATACTACTCTCCACGACATCAGACATACATTTCACATGAAACTTGCTATCAACTACCGTTGCACTCGTGTGGACTAATCCACTGAGTGTTATATGTGTTATCTTCCCTTGTGTGTTATCACTTCTGCATCCGTGTGGACTACTCCGTCAGAAGTTTTGTACATCCTGTTGTGTTGTGTGTTCCTAGTGGCGTTGGGACTACTCTCAATCGACCCAAAACTCACACTCACCCTATTATGAAACGAGCTCAAGAAAAGATAGAAAAGATAGATCAACGCCTTAGAATTCAGCCTCTTCGAGGGGGCAACCTCCTTTACATTACATAAATGAACAATTCTTGGATGATACAAATGACAAAACCTCCTTTCTATATATAGGAGTCTAAGGAGTCACAATATAATCCAGCCGACCTAACAATAATAATATAAAGCCACAAAAATAACAATAGAGGGATTCTATGGGGCACAGAAATAACAATATGGGGGTAATAGGGGCACAACAATATAAATAAGGGGTATAACTACAATAGTAATGGGGTAATCACTAGTATTATAGGGACCCAACATGCCCCTCTCCTTCAAAAAAGTGTTGTCCTCAACGCTTGAGTAGTTCTGGATACTTCTGCATAAAATTCTCATCCTCCCATGTGGAATCTTCAGCGGATAAGTTCTTCCACTTGATAAGATACTCTGAAATTGATCGATTTCGTAGCTGTCGAGTTCTTGTTTCTGTGACTGCTTCCGGTTCCAATATAATTTTTCCTTCCTCGTCAAGTTCTGGCAATATTGTTTGAACTGGGAGCTTGTCACCTATAACCTTCTTTAAACATGAAACATGGAAAACTGGGTGCAATCGAGAAGCTGCAGGAAGCTCCAATTTGTATGCCATAGTACCAATCTTTTGCAACACCTTGTACGGACCATAATACTTTGGTGATAATTTATTATCCTTCTTAGCTTGCTTTAGGGACATTTGCTTATATGGTTGTAGCCGTAGGAATACCCAATCACCTACATCAAAACTTCTTTCACTGCGATGTTGATCTGCCTGTTGTTTCATTCTATTTTGTGCCAACACGAGGTTATCCTTTAAGAGTTGGAGGACTTGTTGTTGATGTTCGATGTGATGTTCCACTGCCTGAACCTTAGAATTTTCTCTTAAATATGATGTGATGGATGGTGGTTGATACCCATAAAGTGCCATAAATGGGGTCATTTTTGTTGCTGTATGGAAGGAAGTGTTATACCACCATTCAGCCAGAGGCAACCATTTGACCCATTGTGTCTGTTTATCAGATACAAAGCAACGAAGATATCCTTCCAAACATTTGTTTACTATCTCAGTTTGCCCATCAGATTGAGGATGATAAGATGAGCTATGAGCTAACTGAGTACCAAGACAAGAAAATAATTCTGTCCAAAAATTTCCAGTGAAAATGGGATCTCTGTCACTTACAATAATCTTTGGGTTTCCATGTAGCTTTTGAACTGTTTCCATAAATGCAGTAGAAACTGTACTGGCTTTAAATGGATGTGATAATGCACAAAAGTGTGCATACTTGGTAAGTCTGTCAACTACCACCATGATGACACTCTTTCCCTCAGACTTGGGTAAACCTGTGATAAAATCCATTGAAACCTCCTCCCAACGTTGGCTTGGAATGGATAAAGGTTGTAATAGACCCGGTGTCTTAATTGTTTCAACTTTATTTTGTTGGCAAACCAAACATTCCGCCACAAACTTTTGAATATCTGATTTAAGGCCATCCCAAAAAAATTCCTTCTTAACCCTGTGGTAAGTTTTTAAAAATCCTGAGTGCCCTCCTAAGGGAGAAGTGTGCAATTCCATAAGAATCTTTTGTTTTAGCTGGGAATTCTTACAGAGGTATAAGCGATCTTTGTACCATAACGAATCATTTTTCCAGCTAAATGTATCAGAAGTACTGGAATCTTGTTGTAGCTTTCGAATAAGTGCCCACACTTCTTCGTCATTCTTCCATTCCTCCCTTGCTTCGTTTATCCAATCTGGTTGGATAATAGAAATGGCACACAACAATGCTTCCACATCCTCATCCTTTCTTGAGAGTGCATCTGCCACCACATTTTGCTTCCCTTTTTTGTAGATGATTTCAAAGTCATAACCCAACATCTTTGTGACCCACTTTTGTTGCTCTTCAGAGGATAATCTTTGTTCTAAAAAGTATTTAAGGCTATCATGATCCGTTTTTACCTTGAAGTGTCTTCCCATTAGGTAGGGTCGCCATTTCTTAAGTGCATGGAGTATTGCCAACATTTCCTTCTCATAAATAGCTTTGCTTAAAAACTTTCCCTTGATTGGACGACTTTCAAAAGCAATGGGTCTTTCATCTTGCATTAGAACAGCACCAATTCCATTTCCTGAAGCATCACATTCCACAATAAAGGTTTTTGTGAAGTCCGGTGTAGCTAAGACCGGTGCTTGGCACATTGCCTCTTTAAGATGTTCAAAGGCCTTTGTTGCTTCCGGAGTCCATGAAAATGAATCTTTCTTCAATAATGTTGTTAGAGGTGCTGCTATTCTCCCATAATTCTTAACAAACTTGCGATAATACCCTGTCAACCCAAGAAATCCTCGCAGATGCTTTATGGATGTGGGGATTTTCCATTCCTTAATGGCTTTAATTTTGCTAGGGTCTACCTTAACTCCTTCATGAGATACAATATGACCCAAATATTCCACCTCCTGGACTCCAAAGAAACATTTGGATCTTTTTGCATATAATTGTTTCTCCTCCAATAGTTGTAGCACCCTGTCAACATGTTCAACATGATCCTTCCAAGACTTGCTGTAGATTAGTATATCATCAAAAAATACTAACACAAATTTTCTAAGGAATGGTTTGAAAATTGAATTCATCAAACCTTGAAATGTTGAAGGTGCATTGGTAAGGCCAAAAGGCATGACCAAAAATTCATAATGACCCTCATGAGTTCTAAATGCCGTTTTCGGAATGTCTTCAATCTTCATTCTGATTTGATGATATCCCGAACGAAGATCCAACTTGGTGAAGTAAATTGATCCATGCAATTCATCCAGTAATTCATCAATGACAGGAATGGGGAACTTATCTTTAATAGTGAGCTTGTTGAGCTCCCTATAATCTGGACACATGCGCCATGATCCATCCTTCTTGTGCACCAATACTACTGGAGCTGAGAAAGAACTTTGACTCGGTTGAATTATACCAGCCTCTAGCATTTCTGCAACCATACGTTCAATTTCACTTTTTTGGACATAGGGATATCTGTACGGCCTGATGTTTGGAGGAACACTTCCTGGAATCAGATGAATAGCATGATCATGATCACGCATAGGTGGGAGACCTTTGGGAGTCTCAAATACCTTGGAATGATTGTCCAGGACTTTTTGGAGATCTGGAGAAATAGATGATTCCAATGTGGAAACATCTAGCGAACATAATTGTGCAATTACACCTCTTTGCTCCTTTTTTAGAAGCTTTGTCATGCCATTAGAGCTGATTATCTTTCCTGGTTTCCCTGCAATACCCCTTAATTCAACTTCCTTTCCTTCCACAGAAAATTTCATGAAAAGTTCTTGAAAATTAAAAGCTATTGTACCCAAGGATTGTAGCCATTGGACTCCTAGTACAACATCAGCACCTCCCATTGGAATGGAAAGCATTGGGCTAGTCAATACATATTCTCCCATGGATAGCTTGATATTATGGCACTTTCCAGAACAATTTATTGTTCCTCCATTTGCAATCATCACTTGACACTCTGGTGCTGGATATAGGAAGCAATTCAATTCTTTTGCTACCCTACAATGAATAAAATTGTGGGTGCTTCCTGAATCAATCAACACTATTACCTTTTTCTTCTTGATTTGTCCTTCTATCTTGATGGTTTGAGGAGTGGTAATTCCCGCCAATGCATTACAAGATATGGTCGGATTTATTTGTTCTTCATCTAGGCTTTGTTCCTGGAATATATCCTCTTCTTTTGACCTTTCTTGCTCCTTTTCTTCTTCCTCTTCACAATCTATGTAGAATAATTTCTTCTCAGCACACTTATGACCTTTTGTGTATTTGCTATCACAATTGTAACAAAGCCCTTTTGCTCTTTTTTCTTCCAATTGTTGTGGTGTCAACCTTGTAGGTTGTGGAAGACTATGGGCAACAACACTTCCGTCTTTATAGTTGTGAGTGGTATGCTTCCTAGTTGCCATAATTTTGCTTTCCATTTTTCTTGCTAACCTGAATGCCTTCTCTAATGAATCAGGTTCCCAAAGGCGCACATCATGTTGGATATTATCCTTTAAAGACCCTATGAACACATCAATCCTATGCTCCTCTGGAATATCTTTTACCCTTATGTTCAATTTTTGGAACTCCTCAATGTGCTCCATTATTGAACCCTTTTGTTTGAGACTTATCAATTGGCTAAAAAAAGTGTTGCTTTTTGTATCCTCATAATGTGCTATCAATTCTTCCGTAAAAATTGCCCAAGTGATAAATTGTTTACGAGAACAAAGCCATTGATACCATACAAACTGATTTGGTTCCAAATATAAAGTTGCCATACGTACCTTTTGTGTGTTTTGCACATTATTGAGATCGAAGAATTGCTCCATCTGTAATATCCATGTGGCGGGATCCTTGCCATCAAACTTCCTCATATCGATTTTTGGAACATGGTGAGTCTTCGATCCAACATTAGAGTCTATGGAATCATGATTAACATTTCTTTTGTTCTCATCATGAGTTTCCTTTACTACTCTTTCACCATTAGTGACCATTTCTTGTAGCAACTTATCCATCTTATCATCCATGTCATCAATTTTAGCGTCCATGCCATTCACCTTAGCTTCCATGCCATCCATCTTAGCTTCTACACCTTTCTTTAAACCATCCATCTTAGCTTCTACATCTTTCCTTAAACCATCCATTTTAGATTCTGTTGCTTTTTGTGCAAGTGACATTTGTTGCACTTGTTCTTGTAATTTTGATATATCATGTAGCATTTCTTCCTCTTCTTCATGAGTCATGCTAGAGCTTTCAGGTTCCTTACTAGGTGTTTGCATTTTCTTTCCTCGGGGCATCAGTTACCGATAATAATGCTCTACTATGCCCTTTGAATTCCTTCAAAATAAATTTTCAAACCAAGCTTAAGCAAAAATTAAAAAAATCTACACACCTTTTTTCACTTTGTAGGAGCTCGATATTGCCTCTGATGTATCTCTGTACTTTCTGATCATCTAGTTCTGAATTTGTGACCTGTAGTAGCCCTCTGTGTCCTCTTTCCAATGCCACAAGTCTGACCCAAATTGGATTCTCCAAGGAAGAGTTATGTGAAATCTCCCACAGTGACTTGATTATAGACTAGTTCAGTAGAGCGAACTTGTACGACGTGCCACGAGTCACTGTTTCAACCTTTGACTCTGAAAAATATATAAAGAAACTACAGTCCGTCCTCTTTCTGTACCTTCTTACGAAATTTCAATCCGATCCTCAGAAGAAAGTTATGACGATTTTCCCCAGGTCACCTGTTTTGAATGTAATTCAGGAGTCTGCAAAAAGACCAACTTCCTCAGATCATATCTCCGAAAATATCGCGCGAAAAGCTCTGAAATTTGGACCCAAGGTTCAGCGCGATTTCTTCTCAAATGGGTTTTTTTTGCGACTTCTGAAACGTCACAGAAAAAAAGTTATAGCGAAAATGCCACGATGACCTGTTTGGAGCAGCGAAACCCTAGAATCCAAAGCTCTGATACCAAATGTTATGAAACCAGCTCAAGAAAAGATAGAAAAGATAGATCAACGCCTTAGAATTCAGCCTCTTCGAGGGGGAAACCTCCTTTACATTACATAAATGAACAATTCTTGGATGATACAAATGACAAAACCTCCTTTCTATATATAGGAGTCTAAGGAGTCACAATATAATCCAGCCGACCTAACAATAATAATATAAAGCCACAAAAATAACAATAGAGGGATTCTATGGGGCACAGAAATAACAATATGGGGGTAATAGGGGCACAACAATATAAATAAGGGGTATAACTACAATAGTAATGGGGTAATCACTAGTATTATAGGGACCCAACACACCCTTAAGACTTCAAAATCAAATACACCAATAGAGCCAAAAAAGAAACTAGCCTAGACTAGTAGGCCATAACATGAATATGTGGCACTTGAAATACGTGTAGGCATTGGATCCCCAGGTTACCAATGGTAGACATATTCCAATTCAGAAGGGTCATAGATAAAAATTTGGCTCTCCTTCACAATGAGCAATTGAACTTAATGAACATTGTTAAACTGAATTGTAGTATTTGTAAGGGGTGATGGAAATCATGCTGCTAGTGAATGTATGGATTTTAATTTACACTTCTCCCATCCATTTACGTTCCAGATACAGAGTTGTGAATCAGTCCCAGAGGATACCAATTCTTTTAAAGCTTTGGAAAATGCCAAGCCAATTATCTTCTTCTAGTGCCCCTCAAGTTTCACAGTTACCTTTCCGAAACGAATATTGAAAATTTGAATTATTAAATCCTACATTCCAATGACAATGCTATTATTATCCCAAGGGTGGAAAACTAGACATGTTGGTGCTGGAGGATGGGTCATGTATTTTTCCATGAGCTTAAATGTCATTGATTTAAATAAAGATACTTTCCCACCAGAAGTAGGGTTTATATATGAATCATTCATTGACAAAGCTATGCAAGGGATGACTTATTCTAGGCCTCTATCACTGGTATCATTTTTCATAATGGTACCACTAGTTGGCTGTCAAAATTGTGGTTGAACATTTGGGTTTACCTTTCCAAATGGATTTTGAACATTAATTTTCCACAACCATTGCTTATGTGAAACGTTGCTGTGTAAAGCTAAGAGAGAAGGACATGAATGCACGTAAAGTAATCTAACAATCTTTCCTATTGGAAGTGGGTCTATTAATATGATAGATCTACAATATGAAAACTTCAAGTTCATGTTACCACTATCACCTTTACCCTAATTTTTAAACCTTCGCTTGACATCCACCATTGAAGTTCTTACAACACCATTCATTGATGCTACTGGTGGGGTTATTTTTGAATTTTCAGTTTCGCAAGAACATGCCAACTGTATTTGCTGCACCAATAAGGTTCGGAAGTGAATCTTTTGATTATGGTGTCAACCTTCTACTTTCCACCATACGGATAAGATCAACTCTATCTGCATTAGCTAAGATCTTTATCCAATTATCACGTGTTGTAACAACCATCAGAGAATCCATTTTATTGAAACAAAGACAACTGGCCCTGTTCTTGGTGAAGCAAAAAATTCGGAAATAATTCCACCAGTAGCATCAATGAGTGGCGTTGTAAGAACTTCAATGGTGGATGTAAAGCGAAGGTTTGAAGATGATGGTAAAGGTGAGAGTGGGAACATGAAATGGAATTTTACTAAGGTAACAAATCAAGTCCATTGTAGTTCTATCAGATTAACAGACTCACTGGTAACAAGAAAGATTGTTAGATTACTTTATGCGCATTCACGTCCTTCTCTTTTATCTTTGGACAGTGATGTTGCACATAAGTAATGGTTGTGGAAACATAATGTTCAAAATCCATCTCGCAAGGTAAACCCAAATGTTGAACCACTATTTTCGCAGCCAAATGGTGGTACCATTATGAAAAATGATACCAGTGACATAGGCCTAGAAGAAATCGTCTCTTGCATAGCTTTGTCAAAGAATGATTCATATATAATCTTCGCTTCTGGTGGGAAAGTGTCTTTGTTTAACTCGAAGACATTTAAGCTCATGGAAAACTACATGCCCCATCCTCCAGCAACAACATGTCTAGCTTTCCACCCTTTGGATAATAACATCATTGCAATTGGAATGAAGGATTCAAAAATTCAAATTTTCAGTATTCAACTCGAAAAGGTAATCATGAAACTTGAGGGGCACCAGAAGAGGATAACTGGCTTGGATTTTTCCAAAGATTTAAAAGAATTGGTATCCTGTGGGGCTGATGCACAACTTTGTATCTGGAATTTAAATGGATTAGAGAAATTTAAATAAAGATCCATACATTCACCAAAAGGAAGATTGCCATCACCACTTACATATACTACAATTCAGTTTAACAATGTTAATCAAGTTCAATTGCTAGTTGTGCAGGAGAGCCAAATTTTTATATATGATGTGTCTGAATTGGAATATGTCTGTCATTGGGCACCTCGGGATCCAATGCCTGCACGTATTTTGAGTACCACATATTCATGTGACGACCTACTAGTCTATTCTAGTTTCTTTGATGGCTCTATTGGTGTATTTTATTATGAAGTCCTAAGGCCACATTGTCGTATTTCCCATTCTTCATTTATACCATATATGGGCAGTGGAAATACTTATCTAGTTGTAATCACTGCAAATCCATATGAACCTAATCAGACTATTTTAGGATTTACCAATAGAAGTATTCATGTGACCCAAGCCTAGTCAAAGACTAGAAACACACACACACACACACATATATGAAAAACTAATTATTTGTAACTCCCTTATTAAAGAACCTTTTTAAGAGGTGATAGTTTGGAAACTACTTCAAGAATCAGTTTTTGAAACTGATCATGACAATTAGGTAGTTAGGGCTAGGAGAAAGAACAAAAGGCTAGAAAGGAGACATTGGAAGGGCACAGTCACCCGTGACTAGCATTGTAAACATAAATTCTCTTTGAAATTTGAATATATATTGCAGTTTGATTCCAGTATTGGGAAGTTATAGTCATTGTTTTTCTCTTGTGTTTCTGCATTCATATATGTCTTTTGTTCTCTTGGACAGTGTAAGATGAAACTGGTGCTTTAGTTTAGTTTTTAATGAATTTACTTAATTGTAGTCATGAAAATTAATCTTGAAGCCCTTAATGAAGCATTCCACATCCAAGAATTCCATTCACATTTTCTCAATCGTGCATTATTATTTTTGTAGTAGTTTAAATTCATTTTATTAAGTGCCTAATTTGAACATTTCTTTCTACTATAATGCAATCCATTCCTTTAGTCCAGCACTCTCCAACTCTCATAGTTTCTCTAGCCATTCTTTGGAAGTCTAGGGTTTCATAACTAGAAGCTTTGCTTTCTAGCCCTCATGGTATGTTCTTCCATACATTGATTTTAATTATTTTTAATAAATCTCAAGATGTCTCGGGCACTGGTTCTCCACAACCAAGAAATCTCTCCTAAGATTTATTACATCTTTTGGCGTTGTTGTCGGGGAGTTGATTAGAAGATTTTCTGCTAGGTTTTATAAAGTTTGAAGCTAATTCTTGAGTGTGACAAGTCTCAACAATTGGATGTATATTTTCACCCGTGGTCTTCACATTGGAGTTTTATTTTATGGGTTTTAAGATGACAATTTATGCATTCTTTTCTAATGAAAGAGCAGAACTTATTCAGTTGCAGACAAAGCCTCAAAGGCTATACTTTTTATATTTTTCTTGGACGACTATTTTTGATACTTATCTTTCAGATCAGGGTTTTGAATCTTTAAGGGGTATCACAGGGAAACCATGAAAGATAATTATCTCTAATGGCATGAAAAAGCTTCTAAAGAAATAACAACGAGGCGTAATTAAACAATTATTCTCACTAGAGGTTAAAACATCAAAATCATCTATTTATCCAGATCTCTAAAAGGTCTTGGACAATCACTCCAAGGTATTTGAGATTCCCAAAGGCCTGCCACCTATTCGTGATCATGATAATGTTATTCATTTGATTCCAGTAAGTGTTCCGAGACATCTTGAGATTGATTAAAAACAATTAAAATCAATGGATGGAAGAACAATCTATGAGGGCTTGCAAGCAAAGCTTCTAGTTCTGAAGCCCTAGCCTTCCAAATTAGAATGGGCAGAGAAACTATGAGAGTTGCAGAGTGCTGGACTAAAGGAATGGATTGAAGAAGAGTAGAAAGAAGAGTTCAAATCAGGCTCTTAAGAATTTGAATTTAAACAACTGTAGAAATAATAATGCAATACTGGGAAAATGTGAATGGGATTCCTAGATGTGGAGTGCTTCATTAAGGGATTCAAGATTAATTTTCACGAGTACAATTAAGTAAATTCATTAAAAATTAAACTAAATCACCACCTGTATTTTACAGTCCAAGAGAAGAAAAGACATATATAAATGTTGAAACACAAGAGGAAAAAACGACTACAAATTCCCAATACTGGAATCAAACTGCAATATATATATATATATATATATATATATATATATATATATAGATATATATTCAGATTTCAAAGAGAATTTCTATTTACAATGCTAGTCATGGGTGAATGTGCCCTTCTGAAACCCTCTAATTTCTCATTTCTGGTCTTTTATTCTAGCCTTTGACTAGGCTAAGGTCACATGAATACTTCCATTGCTCAATCCTACAACAATCTGATTAGATTCATATCAATTTGTAGTTATTACAACTGGATAGATATTTCCACAACCCATATTTGGTATAAATGCAGAAGGGGCAATACAACAACATGGCCTTAGGACTTCAGAATCAAATACACCAATAAATCCATCAAAGAAACTAGCATAGTTTAGTAGGCTGTCACATGAATATGTGGCACTCGAAATATGTGTAGGTATTGGATCCCGAGGTTCCCAATGGTAGACATATTCCAATTCAGAAGCATCATAGGTAACAATATGGATCTCCTTCACAACGAGCAATTGAACTTAATTAAAATTGTTAAACAAAATTGTAATATCTGCAAGGGATGATGGAAATCATCCTACTGGTGAATATATGGATTTTGATTTACACTTCTCCCATCCATTTACGTTCTAGATACATAGTTTTGAATCAGCCCCAGAGGATACCAATTCTTTTAAAGATTTGGAAAATACCAAGACAATTATCCTCTTCTGGTGCCCCTCAAGTTTCACGATTACCTTTTCAGGTTGAATATTGAAAATTTGGATTATTGAATTTACATTCCAATGGCAATAATGTTATTATCTAAACGGTGGAAAGTTATACATGTTGGTTCTAGAGAAGGGGATATGTATTTTTCCATGAGAATAAATGTCATTGATTTAAACAAAGACACTTTCCCACAAGAGGCAGGGTTTATATATGAATCATTATTTGACAAAGCTATGTAAGGGATGACTTATTCTAGGCCTCTGTCAGTGGTATCATTTTTCTCAATGGTACCACCAGTTGCATGCCAAAACTATGGTTGACCAATTGGATTTACCTTTCCAGATGGATTTTAAACATTACGTTTCCACAACCATTTGCTTATGTGCAACGTTGCCGTGTAAAGCTAAGAGAAAAGGAGATGAATGCACGCAAGGTAATCTAACAATATTTCCTGTTGAAAGTGGGTCTATTAATATGATAGACCTGCAATAAGAAAACTTCTAGTTCATGTTCCCACTATCACCTTTACCCTAATATTTAAACCTTCGCTTGACATCCACCATTGAAGTTCTTACAATGTTATTCATCGATGCTACTAGTGGAATTTTTTTTCTGAACTTTCTGTTTCGTAAGAACAGGGCCAGTTGTATTTGCTTCACCAATAAGGTTTGTAAATGAATCCTTTGATTATGGTGTCAACCGTCTACTTTCCAGCATATCAAATCCATCTGCATTAGATAAGATCTTCATCTCATTATCACGTGTTGTAACAACCAACAGAGAACCCATTTTATTGGAACAAAGACAACTTTTGAACCTTATTGGTGTAGCAAATACAACTGGCCCTGTTCTTGGTGAAGCAAAAATTTCAGAAATAATTTCACGAGTAGCATCAATGAATGGCGTTGTGAGAACTTCAATGGTGGATGTAAAGTGAAGGTTTGAAGATGAGGGTAAAGGTGAGAGTGGGAACATGAAATGCAATTTTGCTGAGGTAACGAATCGAGTCCATTGTATTTCTATCATATTAACAGACCAACTGGCAACAAGAAAGATTGTTAGATTACTTTATGCGCACTCACGTCCTTCTCTCTTAGCTTTGGATAGTAACACTACAGATAAGCAATGGTTGTGGAAACGTAATGTTCAAAATCCATCTGGAAAGGTAAACCCAAACGTTGAGCCATTGTTTTGGCAGCCAACTCGTGGTACCATTATGAAAAATGATACCAATGACAGAGGCCTAGAAGAAGTCGTGCCATCCATAGTTTTGTCAAAGAATGATTCCTATATAATCTTTGATTCTGGTGGGAAAATGTCTTTGTTTAACTCAAAGACATTTAAGCTCATTGAAAACTACATGCCCCATCCTCGAGCAACAACATGTCTAGCTTTCCACCCTTTGAATAATAACATCATTGCCATTGGAATGAAGGATTCAATAATTCAAATTTTCAATATTCAACTCAAAAAGATAATCATGAAACTTGAGGGGCACCAGAAGAGGATAATTGGCTTAAATTTTTCCAAAGATTTAGAAGCATTTGTATCCGCTGAGGCTGATGCACAAATCTGTATCTGGAACATAAATGGATTGGAAAACTTTCAATAAAAATCCATACTTTCACCAACAGGAAGATTGCCATCACCACTTACATATACTACAATTCAGTTTAACAATGTTAATCAAGTTCAATTGCTAGTTGTGCAGGAGAGCCAAATTTCTATATATGATGCTTCTGAATTGGAATATGTCTGCCATTGGGCACCTCGGGATCCAATTCCTGCATGTATTTTGAGTGCCACATATTCATGTGATGACCTAATAGTCTATTCTAGTTTCTTTGATGGCTCTATTGGTGTATTTGATTCTGAAGTCTAAGGCCACATTGTCGTATTGCCTCTTCTTCATTTATACTAGATATGGGCAGTGTCAATACCTATCTATTTGTAATCACTACAAATCCATATGAACCTAATTAGATTATTTTAGGATTTACCAATGGAAGTATTCATGTGACCTGAGCCTAGTCAAAGACTACAAACACATATTGTATTAATATCGTAAAGGGAGAGATTTAAATAATGTGATATATATATATATATATATATATATATATATATATATATATATAATCACTACAAATCCATATGAACCTAATTAGATTATTTTAGGCTTGACCAATGGAAGTTTAATGGTAAACCAAGCCTAGTCAAAGACTAGAAACACATATTGTATTATGCATATTGTATTAATATCGTAAAGGGAGAGATTTAAATAATGTGATATATATAAAACTAATTATTTGTAACTCCCTTATTAAATAACTTTTTTAAGAAGTGATAGTTTGGAAACTGCTTCAAGAATCAGTTTTGAAACTAATCATGACAGTTAGGTAGTTAGGGCTAGGAATAAGAATAAAAGACCAGAAATGAGACATTGGAAGGGCACAATCACTCATGACTAGCATTGTAAACATAAATTCTCTTTGAAATATGAATATATATTATATTTTGATTCCAGTATTGGGAAGTTATAGTCATTGTTTTTCTCTTGTGTTTCTGCATTCATATATGTCTTTTCTTCTCTTGGATAGTGTAAGATGCAATTGGCGTGCTTTAGTTTAGTTTTTAATGAATTTAATGAATTCTACTCATGAAAATTAATCTTGAAGACCTTAATGAAGTGTTCCACATCCATGAATCCCATTCACATTTTCTCAGTCTTGCATTATTCTTTATGCAGTAGTTTAAATTTAGATTCTTAAGTGCCTGATTTGAACTTTGCTTTCTACTATTATTCAATCCATTCCTTTAGTCCAAGACTCTACAACTCTCATAGTTTCTCTGGCCATTATGCTTTAGAAGTCTAGAGTTTTAGAACTAGAAGCTTTTCTTTCAAGCCCTCATGGAATGTTATTTCATAAATTGATTTTAATTGTTTTTAATCAATCTCAAGATGTCTCGGGCACTGGTTCTCCACAACCAATAACTCTCTCCTAACATTTATAACACGCTTTGGTGTCGTTGTCGGGGAATTGATTAGAAGAATTTCCCCTAGGTCTTATAAAGTTTGAAGCTAATTCTTGAGGATGACAAGTCTCAACAGTTGGATGTATATTTTCACCCGTGGTCTTAACTTTGGAGTTTTCTTTTATGGGTTTTAAGATGACAATTTATGCATTCTTTTCTGATGAAAGAGCAAAACTCATTCAATTGCAGACAAACCCTCGAAGGCCATACTTTTTATATTTTTCTTGGACGACTATTTATGATACTTATCTTTCAGCTTAGGGTTTTGAATCTTTAAGGGGTATTGTAGGGAAACCATGAAAGATAATAGATCTAATGGCATGAAAAAGCTTCTAAGGAAATAACAACGAGGCATAATTGAAAAATTATGCTTGCCAGAGGTTCAAACATCAAAATCATCTATTTATCCAGATCTCTAAGAAGTCTTGGACAATCATTCCAAGGTATTTGAGATTTCCAAAGGTCTGCCACCTATTCGTGATCATGATCATGCTATTCATTTTACTCCAGTGAGTGTTCTCGAGATATATTGAGATTGATTAAAAACAATTAAAATCAATGGATGGAAGAACAATCTATTAGGGCTTGTAAGCAAAGCTTCTAGTTCTGAAGCCCTAGCCTTCCAAATCAAAATGGCCAGAGAAACTATGAGAGTTGCAGAGTGCTGGATTAAAGGAATGGATTGAAGAAGAGTAGAAAGCAAAGTTTAAATTAGGCTCTTAAGAATATGAATTTAAACTACTGTAGAAATAATAATGCAATACTGAGAAAATGTGAATGGGATTCCTGGATGGTGAGCGCTTCATTAAGTGCTTCAAGATTAATTTTCATGAGTACAATTAAGTAAATTAATTAAAAACTAAAATAAAGCACTAGCTGCATATTACAGTGCAAGAGAATGAAAGACATATATGAATGCTAAAACACAAGAGGAAAACAACGACTACAAATTACCAATACTGGAATCAAATTGCAATATATATTCAGATTTCAAAGATAATTTCTGCTTACAATGCCAGTCATGGGTAATGTGCCCTTCCGAACCCCTCTAACGTCTCATTTCTGGTCTTTTATTCTTGCTCATAACTGTCATGATCAGTTTCAAAAACTGATTCTTGAAGTAGTTTCCAAACTATCACCTCTTAAAAAGGTTCTTCAATAAGGGAGTTAAAAATAATTATTTTAATATATATATATATATATATATATATATATATATATATATACACACACACACACACAACATTATTTAAATCTCTCCCTTTACGTTATTAATACAATATGCATAATAAAATATGTTTTTCTAGCCTTTGACTAGGCCCAGGTCACATGAATACTTCCCTCGCTCAATCCTACAACAATCTGATTAGTTTCATATGGATTTGCAGTGATTACAACTAGATAGGTATTTCCACAGCCCATATATAGTATAAGTGCAAAAGGGGCAATACAACAACGTGGCCTTAGGACTTCAGAATCAAATACACCGATAGAGCCATTAAAGAAACTAACATATACTAGTAGGCCATCACATGAATATGTGGCACTCTAAATACGTTCAGGCATTGGATCCCGAGGTTCCCAACGGTAGTCATATTCCAATTCAGAAGCACCATAGATATCAATCTGGCTCTCCTTCACAACGAGAAACTGAACTTAATTAACATTGTTAAACTTAATTGTAGTATCTGTAAGGGGTGATGGAAATCATCCCGCTGGTGAATGTATGGAATTTGATTTACACTTCTCCCATATATTTACGTTCCAGACACAGAGTTTTGAATTAGCCCCGTAGCATACCAATGCTTTTAAAGCTTTGGAATATGCCAAGCCAATTATCCTCTTCTGGTGCTCCTCAAGTTTCACGATTAACTTTCCGAGTTGAATATTGAAAATTTAAATTATTGAATCCTACATTCCAACAGAAATGATGTTATTATCCAAAGAGTTAGAGCAAGAATAAAAGACCAGAAATGAGACATTAAAGGGGTTCGGAAGGGCACATTACCCATGATTGGCATTGTAAACAAAAATTCTCTCTATATATTGTAGTTTGATCATGAGAGTTAGGAGCAAGAATAAAAGACCAGAAATAAGACATTAGAGGGGTTCGGAAGGGCACATTACCCATGAATGGCATTGTAAACAAAATTTCTCTTTGAAATCTGAATATATATTGCAGTTTGATCATGACAGTTAGGAGAAAGAATAAAAGACTAGAAATGAGACATTAGAGGGGTTCGGAAGGGCACATTTCCCATCGCTGGCATTGTAAACATAAGTTATCTTTGAAATTTGAATATATATTGCAATAGTTTAAACCTTTCCTATAAACGTAAAGTAGTTTAACCTTTTCCTATAGCAGATAGAGGAGATGAAGGAACTTACTTATAGTCTTTCTCTTCCTTAATCCCCTTTGAATCACTCTCGTCACTACCACTTGAACTAAACCCGCTTAATTGGCACATGTATCAAGAGAAACATAAACAACAAATGATCAAAGCATACATGATCTATATACTATAAACCAATGGAATTGAAGACATTGAAACACATAATCATCATAGATATGGACAATAATATGAGAAAATGAATAAAATCTTTATTAATGTAGAAGGAAGAGTATCACCCAATACAGTTCGATCATGTGCCACTCCTCCAGCTTCAATCCAACCCTCGCCGCATCAAAAGCACACCAATCTAGCAACATAACATTGCTTAACATGAACTCAATTCTCAAACCAATAGAATTTCCATACAAATATTAAATTCTAGCCCCTTGATCACTATGATGAGTGCTCAATTTATAGGAAATGGAGGTGCTTTTGTCATAAATGAGGGTATTGAATGACATTCCAAACTTGGAGTTAGTTTGGAGCAAGGGACGAGAGGATAGGAGGTTAATGGATCCTTAGCCTATCCAATTTCGAGCTCATAGGAGGAGAGAAGAGATGGGATCCTTCTAGAATCATCTATAGTCAAGGAATATTCCTAGAACCCTATGCAAATTTTGCTCAATCTCGCCCAGTGCAGGTAAAAGAGGGCCTAAGCGCACTGCAGTGCAGGAAAGAATGGGCTTGCCTACTCTGCAGCGCAGTTACCCCTGACCAAGGTTGTGCTAGTGTCTCAAGGAGGCATTTCAGCAAGGCTTTAGGCCAGGAAACTTTCATATAAGGAAGCATTCAATGTAATGACTTGTATAGGGCATGTAACAACTGAATTAGGGTTTGATGAGCCCTAATAGTACTGATTTGAATGTCGGGAGTGATGTGCTAAAATAGACCTATAACAGTTGCCCCCTAAAGCATGGAGTCGAAAATGATAATGTTGAGTGATATGCTTTATAGGGAGGATCTGAAGTGGATGGTGACCTGCATCGATTACAATACAAAATATCTCGACATTTTGGATTTTTCATGAATTACTAAGGGACCCATACTCAACATATAAATTTTTCATTACATGTACATAGATAGTCGTCTACAGATATAGACCCATGATAGGATGACCATTTGTGTAAAGCCATCATACATATGATTTAGTACTCTCTTGAAATCGCAGCCTAGATGGATGAAACTAGATCCGAGGTCTTCTATCTCATCCAATTGTTTGCTCAAGTATGAGTCTAACCATGTGAATATGTGATCTGAAGTCGAACATGGGAAGACACCTTCTGGTTACCAACCAATGATGTAAGCCGTTAATAGATGCGAGAGAGATCACCGATAATGGTAATGATTCTCAAGGTACTGCAGTACATTTTGCATGGTGTGAATAGATGTTTTGATGTCCTACAGCATACAAAGTCTTTTGGTCGAAGGCCAGTGATGTCAACCTATCGCCAGAAGCAAGAAACTTGCCATTGATGTATGCAAGCCTCAAAGTACTGGAAGGGTATTTCTAACTCAATTTCTTGGATAATGTGGTGATGTCGACAAGAAGCGACTCATCACAGGAGGGCCTTGATGTATCCTCCATCAACGACACGAAACAAGTGTAATGATTTTGAAGATAGAATGAAATTAAAGACACAAGGTTCAAGAATGGCGGTCATGAAAATGAAGGTTTATGAGTATTGCAAAGGATGAAGTTTTACTGAGTGACTTCTCTTGAACATGTCAGTGACACTGAATGAATTGGCAGCATTGACCGAAAACAAAAGTGATGGATGGTATGATAGACCATAGGTATTATAACCATCAAGCATATAACCCAACCCAAATAGTCATAGAGATGAAGTGAAAGTGTCATGTTCAAGAGAGACTTGCTACCATAAAGTGATTTATCCCTTTTTCCATTTTCCCCAGTCATTGCTGACCAGTACCTCTTTATTATTTAACAAGCGTGAGGAGGATAACATATGCTTGTAGTATAATTCTGTGATGAAACCAGCTGACAAAAAGATAGAAAATATATATCAACACCTTAGAAATAAGCCTCTTCGAGGGGGAAACCTCCTTTACATTACACAAATGAATAATTATTAGATGATACAAATGACAAGGCCTCCTGTATATATAGGAGTCTAAGGGGTCATAATATAACCAGAGCCGACATAACAATAATAATGTAAGGGCACAATAATAACAATATGGGGACTACATGGGCACAAAAATATAATAAGGGGGTTGTACTAATAACAAGAAGGGGTTACATTAGTAGTATAGGGACCTAACATGCCCCTCTTCTTCAAAAAGTGTTGTCCTCAACGCTTGAGTAGTTATTGGTGCTTCTGTATAAAATTATTGTCCTCCCATGTGGAATCTTCAGCGGGTAAGTTATTCCACTTGATAAGATACTCTAAAATTGATTGATTCCGTGGCTGTCGGGTTCTTGTTTCTGTGACTGATCCAGGCTCCAATATGATTTTTCCTTCCTCGTGAAGTTCTGGCAATATTGTTTGAACTGGGATATTCTACGACTTTTGTATGAGTGGCCACACTTCTCGTCCTTCTTCCATTCATCCCTTGCTTCCAATCTGGTTGGATAATATGAATAACACAAAACAATGCTCTCACATCCTCATCCTTTCTTGAGAGTGCATCTGCAACAACATTTAGCTTCCCTTTTTTGTAGATGATTTCAAAGTCATAACCCAACATATTTGTGACCCATTTTTTCTGTTCTTCAAAAGATAATCTTTGTTCTAAAAAGTATTTAAGACTATCATGATCCATTTTTACCTTGAAGTGTCTTCCCATTAGGTAAGGTCGCAATTTCTTAAGTGCGTGTAGTATTGCTAACATTTTCTTCTCATAAATAGCTTGCTTTAGATGTAGCTGTAAAAATACCCAATCACCTACATCAAAAATTCTTTCACTGCGATGTTGATATGCCCATTGTTTCATTTGATTTTTCACCAAAGTGGTGTTATCCTTTAAAAGTTGGAGAACTTGTTGTTGATGCTCGATGTGATCTTTCACTGCTTGAATATTTTTCTTCTTGATATGTCCTTCTATCTTGAGAGTTTGAGGAGTCATAATTTCTTCCAATGCATTACAAGATATGGTTGGATTCATTTCTTGATGCTCGATGTGATCTTTCACTTCTTGAACATTTTTCTTCTTGATATGTCCTTCTATCTTGATAGTTTTAGGAGTGGTAATTCTGACCAATTCATTACAAGATATGGTCGGATTCATTTCTTCTTTCTCGATGTGATCTTTCACTTCTTGAACCTTTTTTTTCTTGATATGTCCTTCTAGCTTGCGAGTTTAAGGAGTGGTAATTCTTGCCAATGCTTTACAAGATATGGTCGGATTCATTTCTTCTTTATCTTGGGTTGGTTCCTAGTGTATATCCTTTTCTTTTGATGTTTCTTGATCATTTTCTTCCTCCTCTTCATAATCTATGTAAAATAATTTCTTCTTAGCACACTTATGACCTTTAGTGTATTTGATATCACAATTGTAACAAAGCCCTTTTTCTCTTTTTTCTTCCAATTGTTGTCATGTAAACCTTGTAGGTTGTGGAAGGTTAGGATAAAAAGCACTTCCATAATTATAGTCATGAGTGATGGGATTACTTGTTTCCATAATTTCACTTTCAATTTTTCTTTCCAACCTGAATGCCTTCTCCAATGAATCAGGTTCCCAAAGACGAACCTCATGTTGAATGTTATCTTTTAAAGCCCCTATGAAGACATCAATCATTTGATTCTCTGGAATATAATTTACCCTTATATTCAATTTTTGAAAGTCCTCAATGTGCTCTGCCATTGAACCCTTTTGTTCGAGATTTATCAATTGGCTAAAAAAGGTGTTACTCTTTGTATCCTCATAATGTGCTATCATTTCTTCCGTGAAAATTGACCAAGTGACAAGTGCTTTATGAGAACAAATCCCTTTATACCATAAAAATTGACTTGCTTCTAAATATAAAGATTCAATATGTACCTTTTGTAACAGTTAAATCTCATGTAGATCAAAATATTGCTCCATCTGTAGTATTCAATTTATCGGATCCTTGCCATCAAACTTCCTCATATTGCCTTTTCTTGATTTTAGGAACTTGATCTTGAAACAACTGTAACTCAGTAATTTTATATCTATAAGCTCAGAAATTGTGTCTTGCAGTAGCCCTCTGAGAACTCTTTCTAACACCACAACTCTGATCAGAATTTTATTATCCAAGAAAGAGTTATGCCCAATATCCTAAGATGACCTGATTATATAATGTTTCAGTAGAGTGAACTTGTACGACGTGCCATGTGTCACTGTTTCGACCTTCGGATCTAAAAAATATACATAGAAAACTACAGTATGTCCCCTTTCTGTTACTTCTTACAAAGTTTCAATTTGTTGCTTAGAGAGAAAGTTATGATGATCTTCCCAAGGTCTCCTGTTTAGAATGTAATTTGGGAGTCTGCAAAAACCCTAACTTCATCAGATTATATCTCCGAAACTATAGTGAGAAAAGATCTGAGATTCAAACCCGAACTTCACCCAAATTTCGGATCAAATGGGTTTTAATTTCAGAGTCTGAACCTTTATAGAAAAAATATTATAGCAAAAATTCCATGATGGCCTGTTTGAGATGAAATTCTGGAGCTTGCAAAAACCTTAACTTCCTCAGATCATATCTCTGAAAATATAGCGAGACAAGATCTGAAATTTGGACCCAAGGTTCTCATCGCTCTCTTCTCAAATGGGTTTTTGTTTTAGCTTCTGAAACTTCGTAGCAAAAAAGTTATGGGAAAAAGTCCATGATGACCTGTTTGGAGAAGCAAAACCCTAGAATCCAAAGCTCTGATACCAAATGTTATGAAACCAACTCACAAAAAGATAGAAAAAATAGAACAACGCCTTAGAAATAAGCCTCTTCGAGGGGGAAACCTCCTTTACATTACAAAAATGAAAAATTCTTGGATGATACAAATGACAAGGCCTCATTTATATATATAGGAGTCTAAGGGGTCATAATATAATCAGAGCCATAATAACAATAATAATGTAAGGGCACAATAATAACAATAGTGGGCTTCTATGGGGCACAATAATAACAATATGGGGACTACATGGGTACAAAAATATAATAAGGGTGTTGTACTAATAACAATAAGGGGTTACACTAGTAGTATAGGGACCTAACAAATTCCACCCTTTGGGTGAATCCATCACCATGTGATGTTTTAATGAGCCTAGCGAAGGTGAAACTCAGTCTTGTCATGATGGACAAGTTTGTCACTATTTTATGTTTTAACTAGTTTAATGACAATGAGAACTAGGTCCTTTTCATGTTTAGAGAGTTTGAAAAGGGACAAAAAGAAAACACCAAAAGTTCTTTTTCGTAAATTTGTCTCTCAAGTCTAAAAAAGCGTAAAATAATACAATAGAGAACCTATTGACCATGTTCGATCAACGTATTCCTTTTTCGTAAGTAATCTATCTGAGTCCGAAAAAGGGTTAAACTTATACTAAGTAGATGTCATTTCCAATCCATTTATGAGCTGAAAAGGACAAACGCTTGGAAATATTTTCATGTTTCAAGAGTTTGAAAAGAGCTTAAAGAGGACTCAACTTAGAGGAACAAGTGGTGTCAAGGATTGCAACTGGTTCTGGTGATGTTGGAACTTCTCAAAACATGTTGATTTATGTGAAGGGGCTAGCTAATAAGACCACTCATTGGAACTGTTCCTCAAAAATGGTAAAACAACCAAGTGAAATCATATGATCGTCCAAGCAAATAATCTGACGAAAGAGACTGATAGAATGGAAATCATGAGGGTTAAAATGGATATGGGTTCATTTTTACACAATCTTGAACCATAGGGAACTATGCTTGGATTCAGTTTCATGTTTACACAAGCTTGAAATGAAAAAACTATGCTTGAGATTGGTTTACATGCCCCCAACATGATGACTTGATTCTAGGTGCATGCCCCCCAAGCTTCATTACAATCACCTAAGTAGACTACTCGTGGCTATCAGGTGGATAGAATGAAGGTTCATTTACAAGCTCAGGTGAAATAGTTGACTGGGATTTTACGAGATATAATCAAAGACTCGTCTTGGAACTTTGCTCCAGGGGACCTTGTTTTATTTTTTAATGAGCTTGACACAAGACAAGGAACTTTTCTCTAGGACCTGTTCCCATTTTTAATGAGGTTGACACAGTAAAAGAACTATCCTCATATTCATTGTTTCATTTTTTAACGAGCTTGACACAAGATAAGGAAATATGCTCATATTCCTTGTTTCATTTTTTAATGAGCTTGACACAAGACAAGGAACTATGCTTATATTCCATGTTTCATTTTTTAATGAGCTTGACACAAGACAAGGAACTATGCTCATATTCCATGTTTCATTTTTTAATGAGCTTGACATAAGAAAAGGAACTATGCTCATGTTTCTTGTTTCATTTTTTAATGAGCTTGACACAAGACAAGGAACTATGCTCATGTTTCTTGTTTCATTTTTTAATGAGCTTGACACAAAATAAGGAACTATGCTCATGTTTCTTGTTTCATTTTTTAATGAGATTGACACAAGACAAGGAACTATGCTCATGTTTCTTGTTTCATTTTTTAACGATCTTGACACAATACATCGAATTATGCTCATGTTTCTTGATCACGACCCATAATAGGTCATGACTTCCAAGAGGTTCTGATCAGTTGGGAGAGTAATGCTCTAGAAGGGATACGTAGCAAGGAATCCATCAGAGGGATCTAGTTCCAATGCCCCCAGTACATAATGCACAACATTAGGGAATTGATCGTTAGATGATGTAGGCATGGAACGGGTTGCCACATAATTGAACCGTGTCGGGGAAGATACCATTGGGACAAAAGGACCATTTAGGGAACATGGCTGATTCGAAGCCATAATTGGGCCAGGAAATGAAAGCTGGTCAATGGTGACAATTCTACCTTCATGCGGGAAACACACCACTCGAAAGAGTGTTGAAACAATAGCTTCCATGTCATAAACATAGTCACGCCCAAGAAGTAAATTGTAATATAAAGGGCTTGGGACTACCATCACATTAAGATAAACAATTTTTCCTCCCAAAGTAATAAGCAGCTAAGGAAGGATCCCTAGTGGTTGACTGGTTCCTCTGTTAAAAGCCAACAGATTCTATGTAATAGGCACAAGTGGCGGTGAACCGAGCACTTGCCAAGTAGTGGAGGAAAGGATACTCACAGATACACCTTCATCTATATGAGTGCCAGATACAATCATATTATAAACCTATACTGTGACCTGGAAAGGCACATAAGAAGGAAGACGACATCCTGCTAGTCGATTCCAATCAAAGGAAGTGACCAAACTACTTGGAGGGGGTACCGTAAGAATGGGAGAACTACCCCCTTGAGTTACGAGAACAAGAGTATTTTCCTCCTGTCTTGATGGAATATGAGGGTTGCCTCCAAGCTCATTGGAATCTGAAGAAATGAAAAGAACTTGAGTGGTATCATACTCACTCTCTACGAGAAAGGTACGATTAACTAAAGGTGAAATTGGGTCAAGTGTTTCCTTAACCTCTGATTGGGCAGGTATAAACTCATGGGATTCACATTCAGAGAGAGTGGGTTTGACTGAAGGTTGATTTGGGTCAGTCACTTCATCAACTAGTGAAGGATTAAGGGAGATTCTCTTGTAACCAGATGGACGTCGCTGTGGAGAAGCAGGACGGTTATCAAACACTTTTTGGGCTTCATCTAGATAGGGACAAAGGTGAATGGGGTGATTCCCTTCACATAACCTATAGGGAAACTTAACTTTACCCTTCTTTCCATGAATTTTACTACCACTAGTTGATGGTGTGTCACCAGCATGATCTCCAAAAGTTGAAGACATAGGATGATGTGAACAAGAAGACCATTCTTTTAAAATTTGAGGAATACCAGAACAGTTTCAAAGAATATGGTCTCCCGTACAAAGTTTGCAAGGATATCGAAGTTTTTGAGGCTTATCGGATGTTTTCTCATCATAAGTTGCATTCGAAGTAATGGTTGGTTGGTTGCCCCCTGCTAAATTTGCTTCTCCTTCTTCTTCTTAGCCACCTGGTTACTAGTGCCAATACTTTCACTAGGCGAAGAGGAATAAGGGGAGGAAGAAACAACTGACAAAGAGGGCAAAGGGTCAACTTTAGGATCAGCTAGAGGTTGATTTTGTCTAGTTGTAGGAATATTCAGTTGTGGGGCCAAAGAGGTTGAGAACAACCATACTGGAAATCCAATGGTAAGTCCTGAAAGGGACAATGTAGCCATATAAGGAGCACCAATATTTCCGAAAGGAGGAAAAGGACTAGGATTCCCATAAAAAGGAATTCCTTGATCGGTGGAATCCAGAGTTGTTTCCATATGTTTCAACCTAAGATCAACTAAGAAGTGACGTGGAGGATGTTATCTGCAGTCAATTAATTTATTTTAATCAAAATAACATAACAAAACAAATGAGGGATCATCTAGGCAAAAGGATTACCAAGAAACTGTGAACTGCAATATACTGCCTCAGTAAACCAAGGACTTAACATACATGCAGGAAATATCCTCAAATGTTGTGTTCGATGTATCACAATGTACAAGGCGGCTAACTCGATTACCTATGGATGGATTGTTAGCCTCACTCTCATGTGATGAAAACAATTATAAGTCCAAAATAATTAAATTAATTAAAATCAAGAAAGTTGGATTTAATTCTACCTTTCTAGATTGGGTTTGTTCCTTATGGTTAGGATTCAGTTTAGGCTTAGTTGGTTGAGAGATTCTCTCAAACTAGTTAGGCTCCTAGATTAGTGTGTTGTTGAGATATTTTCTCAAACATAGTGTCCAAGATAGACATACTATCTTGAAACAAACTTCCTCATGTATTTATTTGTACTATTATCATTCTTTGTACATTGGATTGCATGATGAGAGAAATACAGTGAGGTTGAGGTCTTTTCCACCATTTCTATGTCTGGTAGTTTTTTATGTGTGTTAATTTTATTTATTAGTCTACATGTGGTATCAGAGCAGCCAATATGGGCCGGAAGATGGCATAAATATGAGATTTTATTCTCTGTAAATAAATAAAATAAGTGTGGTTTAGTTTGTGTGTGTGTGAAGTCTGTGAGTGTTTTGATCTGTGGAGAGACCAATGTTATTGGACCTCCGAGTTTGAGTGATTGTTGGCTGCAAAAGGTGTCGAATCCAATCTCACTGCTAGCGAAGCCATACCTAGGAGGAACAGCTCCAAGCATGGCAGTGGTGTCCAGAACCTGATTGTGGTACGAGAAAGTGTTGTTGGGAATCATTTTGACTTCGACAACTACCATATGCTTCCAGATCAAAGCCCTTAGTTCCTTAGCCACAGATCGAGGGCCAAGCTTGCATTTCTCTTAGACCAATTTTTTATCATACCACAAAGCCGAATTTATATTTGACTTCATAGCAACAAAATAAGTGGGCCGACATCTAATTGCTTGCAAAACTAGACTGTTGCTTTATTGCAAGGGCAAAAGTTGTTGAATCACATCAGTGAAGCCAATTTCTTGAGGAAGTCGCTTGGCATGACACGCTAAGAAGTGATCGAATTTTATTGAAGGCAGAGCTGATTTCATTTTCAAAGATCGCATTCAATCATCTCTGAAGGGACAGATATCAATCTTTGAATCGATAGTCTTGATTGAGTTTCCCTGTTGCATATTATGGGAGGATCATGACTGTGCAGAGTCTTACGAAGATGGAGATCTAAATAAAGTCTCTCTAGATCCTCAGGCTATTACAGAATATCATTCACTTTCACTTGGTTCCACGCCACTTTTCTTAGAAATTTCTGTGCAGGAACCTTTGTGGCACCCTTCTGCATAAAATTGTGGCTAATTTTCTTAGCAAATCCTCACACCCTCTGCCACCACGCTCCATATCCACAACATTGTGCCATCTCTGAACCTTTTTGTTGTGGCCAACTCTTCCCGCGCGTCATCCTTCTCGGCTAGGCACCACAGTCTTCACACAAGCTACCAGGCCGATGTATGGCATAGTTACTCAGTAAATTTTGATAACGTCCGTTGGGTCACTCTACGAGCATATCTCAACTTCCTAGCTCTTCCACTGAAAACCCTTGGTCTCATACATCAAGGTGTGTGCCTCTTTCGCATGAGCCCATAGCTAGCACTTCAATTTCATATTGAAACCCTCAAGCCATTCTCTGTGTAATGCGTTCATGGCTTTTCACTGAGTTGGGTATCGAGCCACCCTTGACGTAAGCCACTAGGTCAACAGTGCCACTGCTAGCTCCTTTCGGGCCTCATTGCATAGAAGACTTCATAGTCCTACATACATTGGGTCGCCGCAAGCAGCCAATTTTGTCCATAGATCCACCTTGATCTCCTCTATTCCATCAAAGGCTCTATATATAGTCTTTGATGCTCCCTTGCCAAGCACATCATTCTACCGCCCATAGTAACCAGTGGGATCAACCTCCAGAAATTCTGATTCCAATTGTCGAGATCATAAGCAGTAAAATGCTTGCAACACACAAAGAGAATTAACCTGCTAGGCTCATGAGTGTGAGGATCTATTTCTTCTCCTTGAAAGCCACGTACATATGCAACAACATATTTACTGACAGGTAAAGGATCTTCCCAGGAGTCTCCTGGCCATGTCCCCAACGAGGATCTCTGAAGATATTAACATTAGGGGCCCAAAATGTGAGACCCGCCTGAGCAGAATTGTACATTGCATGACCTTCAATGGCAATGGCCTTTGCAATTTCAGTCCACAAGGTTTGGTTGAAGGAAGCTGTTGTAAGAATAACCTGCAAAAAACTGGTAGCTGCCTTGATGGTCCCATTGAAATGAACCCCTGTTCCATTAGTCGCAATGCCGTGGAGGGACTCAGACCACCATTTGTAACTGGGTATTCCCAGTCTTTCTATTTCTTCAGCCGAGGTCGAGAGCTGTCCCACTTTCTCGCGCAATGTTAGCCATTTTATTAAGTCTTCAATGCGGGTTTTTATTGGGAGAGATGTGTTGCAAAAAGCATAGGATTTTGTTTCAGTAGCATGAGGATCACATGGATATTTCAACTGGACTGGTTGTTGGGCATATGCAATGAATGGGAGGATGCCCATGGCAAGGATTAGTGATATTATGGTAAATGGACTACAAGACTTCATAGTTAATTTGGGCGTTCGATGCTGAGTAGCTTGTTGGTGCTCTTAATGGAGTTTAAGAAGGTGATATTTTAGTGGAGAGATAGTATATTTGAATTCATAAGTGAATTTTTGTATTTGGAGTGATAAGTGAAATTCACTATTGTAATCCAAAGTAATTTTTTACTTTGAGAGCAATTGAGTCAGTGCAAGCAGTTTTTGAAGACAATTTTCTCCCAAAGTTTGCAAGTGTGGCATTCTCATTGAGAAGTTTCCACGACAAAGTTGTGACATTGAAGAATGATGTACTCTAGTAATTAATAAAATCATAATTTTTGTGGTGCTTGTGTCCTAGATTCGCTCGAAATTGAATAAGGGATCTTAGGTACACTATGTGTAATGAATGCATGTGCATGACTTGTGTTCAGATTATCAAAATGCTCTCTTTGTATTATGCTTAAACAACTACATGCACATAAGCAAGCTTAAGTATAATAACGCTTAATCAAGCTCCTGTAATCAAGCTTAAGTACACAAGCACAAAGCGTCACATCATCAACTTGATAAGATGATCTTCCAAGCAAGCACATTTCACATCATGTAATCAAAGCAATCAAGTTAAGGACACTACAAAATCAAGCATTTCAAGCCAAGACGACATCAACATCATCAACACTTTTTGTATCACTTGTAGATAAACATTTTTTAACTGAATTGTACGGGTGCATTCTCGGTTGTAACCGACACCCTAATTTGAATTGTTAAGGTGAATACATTAAGTCAAGTAAGTCTTCAACTGAGTCATCAAGATTGAACTTGTCATTTGTCTCTTAGGTGCATTTTCGACAGTGTTTGACACCCTTCCTTTTTTAAAATCAACACATTCAGTGAGTACATTCAAAAAAGAACAAAGTGTCGGTAATCAATCAAGCAAGTTCAAGCAATCCATCTAGCAAGAAACCATCATCAAACGAGTGTGAATTCTAGTATTCTATTCTTCAAGTGAGCATCAAATCAAGCTAGTGTTTAACGCAAGTGCAATAAGTAATAAACCAAGGGAGCGTGTCATTCAAACAACAAATCAAGTGAGTGTGTCATTCAAACAACCAAGCAAGTGAGTGTGTCAAAATCAAGTGCGAAAGTTCAAAGCACGACATCTACAACAAACGAGCCAGTGTAAAGTTGATTGAAGCATTCACAAAGTGTCAGTGAAGCATTCAAGCAAAGCGATCATCATCAAGCGAGCGTGAAATCAAGAGTTCAAACAACCAAGTTATAAAAATCTAGCAAGTGTTTAAAAGCATGAACAATGAGCAATAGTACAAGTGAGCCCGAATTCAAAGTGAGCAAGCTAACATGGCGATACACATTCAATTGTCCCAAATTCTTAACAATTTGATTTTATCATTAGATGGCGACATGGTGAACATTATCAAAATAACTCTTGCTAATATACAAGTGCATATTCAACATGCACATGAAATGATTGAGTTCCTTCAACCGGAGTCGCAACTACAAAGAACTGAGTTGCTAGAGAAGAGTGATGGTTCCAAGTCTTTGAACAATACAAATACAACTAATGATTCCAAGTCACTGATCCAACCAACTTCAAGTGTCAAAGTGGTCCTTGATCGAGTTCAACTTTCTTTCAAACCAATCATCAAGCCATGGGAAGAAATCCAAAGTAATAGAAATCGATGAGGCTTAGGATATGTCAAAGATGACACCAACTTGCATATCCCAGATTATTCAAGGCCCATTAAGTTTGTCAGTGCAGGGTTTCTTGTACAAATCATATCAGCTAGTTCTGAGAAAGTTGCAGACAAACAAAAATACACACAAACTAAAGTTGCAGTCAAACCAAAATGCATTCATTGTCAAAGAACGGGTCATTTGGTATATCAGTGTTTTGATCTCCATCCTTGTCACCATTGTGGCAAGTCAAATCATTCATCAGCACAATGCAGAAAACAAAAACAATCAACCAGATTGAAGATCAATAATTCATGGATTGATCCCTGGGAATGGTCATCCACGGTCAGAAGATTGTATATGTTTTACAATCGAATTCACTTACACATATTGCACCCAACAGTAAAATGAATATGGTACTCTCGTGCAATTGAAAGGGGGAGTACACCAGTGAAACACTCCTACACCTGAAGGGGGGGAGTTCAGAAATAATTTGAAGAAGATTGTCTCTCCTTTCAGCTAACAAAGGGGGGGGAATGTCAATGAAATTGACAGTGGTTATCAAACTAAAAGTCTCGATAACATCAACAAAGCAGCTAGTGGGAATTTTCATTAGCGAGTGAGCATCAACAAATTCGCGAGTGGGTGATCGACAAATTCGCTAGTGGGCAATCGACAACAAAGTCAACAATGAGAAATTTTCAAACAAAGCAAAAGAAATAGTGAGTTGTTTTTCAATGTCATCAGCCAGTGGGTGATCATCATCAGCAGATTCGCCAATGAGCATTCATCACCTTTTGTCAGTGGACAAACAAATACGCCAGTGGGCGTTCATCAAATTTTTTCAATGGAAACAAGATGTTGATTTCAAGCAAAGGATAGTTGGATCCTTTTGTAGCTCGGCACGTGATGGAGTTGTCAAGCGACATTCAGAGATGAATCAGACATGCAGCTGACTCATGGTCTCTTCATATTGTAGTTTCTTCAGTGTCCAGCTTTGGCAGTTTTCCAGGAAAATGTTTTTGAGGATCAACATTTTGAGCATGAGAACTTGGAAGATGGTTCCTGGTTCTTATTTTGGACTTATCATTGGGGGGGGGAATGTTAGCCTCACTCTCATGTGATAAACACAATTATAAGTCCAAAATAATTAAATTAATTAAAATCAAGAAAGTTGGATTTAATCCTACCTTTCTAGATTGAGTTTGTTCCTCATGGTTAGGAGTCAATTTAGGCTTAGTTGGTTGAGAGATTCTCTCAAAATAGTTAGGCTCCTAGATTAGTGTGTTGTTGAGATATTTTCTCAAGCATAGTGTCCAAGATAGACATACTATCTTGAGACAAACTTCCTTATTTATTTGTACTATTATCATTATGTGTACATTGGATTGCATGATGAGAAAAATACAGTGAGTTTGAGGAATTTTCTGCCATTTCTATGTCTTGTATTTTTTTATGCGTGTTAATTTTAGTTATTAGTCTACATGGATAGCAACATAATGTAGCCTCCCATATATACCCGAAAGTACATGGAGGCCCAATCCGTATTAGCACTGTCTAATGCGAAACCGCATAGTGAGAGCATTCCTTTATACTTTTCATACTATAACAATCCCCTATATACTTGAAGGTATGTGGATGAGATACGATATACTTATGTACGTGGAATGAGGTATCACACTCAGAATGTATCGCAGACAATTAACGACAGCTGCTATGTTTAATGACGCCGGAACACGTCTCTAGCCTAGACCTCTAAATGTTATGCATTAAGTTACAATGCTCCATTAGGTTAATTGAAATAACTTTTAAGTTGATCTTCTTAAGAGTTTGCCTTTCAAGGTTCACCACGCGATGTTTCTAAAACTTCTAGAATGCAACTAAGATGATAAACATTCTTTTCATTTGATTTGAACAATGAAAACCGTAGCTATTAATGGATAGAGAAATTAGAATGTTTAATCAAAGAGCATAGAGCACATCTAATGCAATTTCCCTATACTATTCCTACAAGCACACACAAAACTCTAGATGTATAATGCAAGTTTTTATTTTAATTTCCCTTAATGTTTAGATGAACAAAAGGAAACTAAATGCACATACAATCAATCAATACTTTTCGCAAGAAACGAAGACTTTACGACAATTCCTTTTTGAAATAAATGAAGACTTTACGACACTTGTTTTTTAGAAAATATTAATCGACTATAAGCTAACTTTGATAATGAATTGATAATGATAAATAAACCACTTAAGAAACACTAAACAATCAATGTCAAAGTAGGGCTAGAAGAGGAAATTCAAATTGATTTCAAAACCATAACAATCATTGATCTTTCAGCAAACAACTTCAGAAGCAAATTTGGAAAAATCCAAGTCAAAAGAGGGTTTTTTGGCTTAAGGAGGATCAGCACAGGTCTGAGTGGGAGAGACTGTGCTGCAGAGCACTGTCTCTAAGCCAAGGGTGCTTTGCAGTGCATTGTCCCCTGACCAAGCCTGCGCTGGTGCCAGAGAGGCCAATCAAAAGACATCTAAGCACAATGTTTTGACCAAAAACACTTCAAAAAGGCTGAAATAAGATCAATGAAGTCAAGAAAAGTCTACTAGGGTGTAATATGATGAGGGTAAGCCACCAAGAATGACAGTCGTTCCCCAGTATGGTCGCTAATTTGTTATATGGAATTTTCATCTACGGATAAACACATTTTCCCTAGGTGGGTAGCTACACCTAGAACAACAAAAAGAAAGTAGTTTAACCTTTTCCTATAGTAGATAGATGAGATGAAGGAACTTACTTGTAGTTTTTCGCTTCCTTAATCCCCTTTGAATCGCTCCCGTCGCTCCCACTTGAACTAAACCCGCTCAATTGGTACCTGTATCAAGAGAAACAGAAACAACAAACGATCAAAGCATACATGATCTATCTACTATAAACCAATGGAATCGAAGACATTGAAACACATAATCATCATAGATATGAACAATAATATGAGAAAAGGAATAAACTCTTTATTAATGTAGAAGGAAGAGTATCACCCAATACAATTTGATCCTGTGCCACTCCTCCAGCTTCAGTCCAACCCTCGCCACATCAAAAGCACACCAATCCAACAACATAATAGTGCTTAACATGAACTCAATTCTCAAACCAACAGAATTTCCTTACAAAATTCAGATTCTAGCCCCCTGATCACTATGATGAGTGCTCAATTTATAGGAAATGGAGGTGGTTTTTTCATAAATTAAGGTATTGAATGACCTTCCAAACTTGGAGTTAGTTTCCATGGAGCAAGGGATGAGAAGATAGGAGGTTAATGGATCCTTAGCCTATCCAATTTCGAGCTCACAGGAGGAGATAAGAGATGGTCTCCTTCTAGAATAATCTAGAGTTAAGGAATATAACTAGAACCCTATGCAAATTTCACTCAATGTCGCCCAACGCAGGTCAAAGAGGGCCTAAGTGCACTGCAGTGCAGTTACCCCTGACCAAGGCTATGGTAGTGTCTCAAGGAGGCATTTCAGCAAGGCTTCAGGCGAGGAAATTTTCATAGAAGGAAGAATTCAATCTAATGACTTGTCTAGGTTAGGTAACAACTTAATTAGGGTTTGATGAGACCTAATAGTACTGATCTGAATGTCAGGAGTGATGTGACCAAATAGACCTGTAACACACAACCCATATCTGGTATAAATGCAGAAGGGTCAATACGACAATGTGGCCTTAGGACTTCAAAATCAAATACACCAATAGAGCCATCAAAGAAACTAGCATAGACTAGTAGGCCATCACATGAATATGTGGCTCTCGAAATACGTGCAAGCATTGGATCCTGAGGTTCCCAATGGTAGACATATTCCAATTAAAAAGCATCATAGATAACAATTTGGCTCTCCTTCACAATGAGAAATTCAACTTAATTAACATTGTTAAACTGAATTGTAGTATCTATAAGGGGTGATGGAAATCATCCTGCTGGTGAATGTATGGATTTTGATTTACACTTCTCCCATCCATTTACGTTCTAGATACAAATTTGTGAATCAACCCCATAGGATACCAATGCTTTTAAAGCTTTGGAAAATGCCAAGCCAATTATCCTCTTCTAGTGCCCCTCAAGTTTCACGATTACCTTTTTGAGTTGAATATTGAAAATTTGAATTATTGAATTCTACATTCCAATGGCAATGATGTTATTATCCAAAGGGTGGAAAGCTATACATGTTGTTGCTAGAGGAGGGAGCATGTATTTTTCCATGAGATTAAATGTCATTGATTTAAACAAAGACACTTTCCCACCAGAAGTAGGGTTTATATATGAATCATTCTTTGACAAAGCTATGCAAGGGATGACTTCTTCTAGGCCTCTGTCATTGGTATCATTTTTCATAATGGTACCATCATTTGGCTGCCAAAACTGTGGCTGAACATTTGGGTTTACCTTTCCAGATGGATTTTGAACATTACGTTTCCACAACCATTTCTTATGTGAAACATTGTTGTGTAAAGCTAAGAGAGAAGGACATGAATGCATGCAAATTAATCTAACAATCTTTCCTGTTGGAAGTGGGTTTGTTAATATGATAGACCTACAATAAGAAAAATTCCAGTTCATGTTCCCACTATTACCTTTACCCTGATATTTAAACCTTTGCTTGACATCCACCATTGAAGTTCTTACAATGCCATTCATCGATGCTATTGGTGGAATTATTTCTAAATTTTCTGTTTCACAAGAACAAGGCCAGTTGTATTTGCTGCACCAATAAGGTTTGGAAGTGAATCCTTTGATTATGGTGTCAACCTTCTACTTACTAGCATACAGATAAGCTCAACTCCATCTGCATTAGCTAAGATCTTCATCCGATTATCACGTGTTGTAAAAACCAACAGAGAACCCATTTTATTGAAACAATGATAACTTCTAAACCTTATTGGTGTAATGAATACAACTGGCCCTGTTCTTGGTGAAGCAAAAAATTCAAAAATAATTCCACCAGTAGCATCAATGAATGGTGTTGTAAGAACTTCAATGGTGGATGTATCGTGAAGGTTTGAAGATGAGGGTAAAGGTGAGAGTGTGAACATGAAATGGACTTTTGTTGATGTAACAAATTGAGTCCATTGTACTTTTATCTGATTAACAGACCCACTGCCAACAAGAAAGATTGTTAGATTACTTTATGCACATTCACGTCCTTCTCTCTTAGCTTTGGATAATAACACTACACATAAACAATGGTTATGGAAACATAATGTTCAAAATCCATCTGGTAAGGTAAACCCAAATGTTAAACCACTGTTTTGGCAGCCAACTAGTGGTACCATTATGAAAAATGATACCAGTGACAGAGGCCTAGAAGAAGTCGTCCCTTGCATAGCTTTGTCAAAGAATGATTCATATATAATCTTTGCTTCCAATGGGAAAGTGTATTTGTTTAACTCAAAGACATTTAAGCTGATGGAAAACTACATGCCCCATCCTCCAGCAACAACATGTCTATCTTTCCACCCTTTGGCTGATAACATCATGCCATTGGAATGAAGGATTCAATAATTCAAATTTTCAATATTCAACTCGGAAAGGTAATCATGAAACTTGAGGGGCACCAGAAGAGTATAATTGGCTTGGATTTTTCCAAAGATTTAAAAGCATTGGTATCCTCTGGGGCTGATGCACAACTCTGTATCTGGAACGTAAATGGATTGGAGAACTTTAAATAAAAAGCCATACATTCACCAACAGGAAGATTTCCATCACCACTTACATATACTACAATTCAGTTTAACAATGTTAATCAAGTTCAATTGCTAGTTGTGCAGGAGAGCCAAATTTCTATATATGATGCTTCTGAATTGGAATATGTCTGCCATTGGGAACCTCGGGATCCAATGGCTACACGTATTTCGAGTGCCACATATTCATGTGATGAACTACTAGTCTATTCTAGTTTCTTTGATGGCCCTATTGGTGTATTTGATTTTGAAGTCCTAAGGCCACATTGTTGTATTGCCCCTTCTTCATTTATACTAGATATGGGAAGTGGCAATACCTATCTAGTTGTAATCACTGCAAATCCATATGAATCTAATCAGATTATTTTAGGATTGACTAATGGAAGTATTCATGTGACCCGAGCCTAGTCAAAGACTAGAAACACATATTGTATTAATATCGTAAAGGGAGAGATTTAAATAATGTGATATATATATATATATATATATATATATATATATATTAAAAACTAATTTTTGTAACTCCCTTATTAAAGAACCTTTTTAGGAGGTGATAGTTTGGAAACTGTTTCAAGAATCAGTTTTTGAAACTGATCATGACAGTTAGGTAGTTAGGGCTAGGAGTAAGAACAAAAGACTAGAAATGAGACATTGAAAGGGCACAGTCACCCATGACTATCATTGTAAACATAAATTCTCTTTGAAATCTGAATATATATTGTAGTTTGATTCTAGTTTTAGGAAGGTATAGTCATTATTTTTCTCTTGTTTTTCTTCATTCATATATGCTTTTCCTTTTGTTGGAGAGTGTAAGATGCAACTAGTGCTTTAGTTTATTTTTTAATGAATTTACTTAATTGTACTCATGAAAATTAATCTTGAAGCCCTATATGAAGCGTTCCACATCCATGAATCCCATTCACATTTTCTTAGTCTTACATTATTCTTTCTGCAGTAGTTTAAATTCAGATTCTTAAGTGCCTGATTTGAACTTTGCTTTCTACTATTATTCAATCCATTCCTTTAGTCCAATACTCTGCACCTCTCATAGTTTCTCTGGCCATTCTTATTTGGAATTATAGGGTTTCAGAACTATAAGATTTGCTTTCAAGCCCTCATGGCCTGTTCTTCCATACATTGATTTTAATTGTTTTTAATCAATCTCAAGATGTCTCGGGCATTGGTTCTCCACAACCAAGAACTATCCCCTAACATTTTTGACATCTTTTGGTGTTGTTGTTGGGGAACTTATTATAATATTTTCCCCTAGGTTTTATAAAGTATGAAACTAATTCTTAAGGGTGACAAGTCTCAATTATTCTAATGAAAGAGAAGAACTCATTCAATTGCAGACAAACCCTCGAAGGTCATACTTTTTATATTTTTCTTGGACGACTATTTATGATACTTATCTTTCAGATGAGGGTTTTGAATCTTTAAGAGGTATCGTAGGGAAACCATGAAAGATAATTAGCTCTAATGGCATGACAAAGCTTATAAATAAATAATAACGAGGTGTAATTTCACAATTATGCTCACTAGAGGTTCAAACATCAAGATCATCTATTTATCCAGATCTCTAAAAAGTCTTGGACAATCATTCCAAGGTATTTGAGATTCCCAAAGGCCTACCACCTATTCGAGACATCTTGAGATTGATTAAAAATAATTAAAATCAATCGATGGAAGAACAATCTAGGAGGGCTTGCAAGCAAAGCTTCTAGTTCTAAAGCCCTAGCCTTCCAAATCAGTATGGCCAGAGAAACTATGAGAGTTGTAGAGTGTTGGACTAAAGGAATGGATTGAAGAAGAGCAGAAAGCAGAGTTCAAATAAGACTCTTATGAATACGAATTTAAACTATTGTAGAAATAATAATGAAATACTGAGAAAATGTGAATGGGATTCCTGAATGTGAAGCGCTTCATTAATCGCTTCAAGATTTATTTTCATGAGTACAATGAAGTAAATTCATTAAAAAATAAACTAAAGAACCAACTCCATCTTACAGTACAATAGAAGAATAGACATATATGAATGTTGAAACACAAGAGGAAAAAAAAAACTACAAATTCCAAATATTGGAATCAAACTGCAATATATATTCAGATTTCAAAGAGAATTTATGTTTACAATGCCAGTCATGGGTGAATGTTGGGTCCCTATAATACTAGTGATTACCCCATTACTATTGTATTTATACCCCTTATTAATATTTTTGTGCTCCTATTGCCCCCATATTGTTATTATTGTGCCCCATAGAATCCCTCTATTGTTATTTTTGTGGCTTTATATTATTATTGTTAGGTCGGCTAGATTATATTGTTACTCCTTAGACTCCTATATATAGAAAGTAGGTTTTGTCATTTGTATCATCCAAGAATTGTTCATTTATGTAATGTAAAGGAGGTTTCCCCCTCGAAGAGGCTGAATTCTAAGGCGTTGATCTATCTTTTCTTGAGCTGGTTTCATAACATTTGGTATCAGAACCAGGTTCTAGGGTTTCACTGCTCCAAACAGGTCATCGTGGAATTTTCGCTATAACCTTTTTTCTGTGACATTTCAAAAGTCGCAAAAAAAACCCATTTGAGAAGAAATCACGCTGAACCTTCGGTCATAATTTCAGAGCTTTTCGCGTGATATTTGCGGAGATATGATCTAAGGAAGGTTGTCTTTTTGCAGACTCTTGAATTACATTCAAAACAGGTGACCTAGGGAAAATCGTCATAACTTTCTCTCTGGGGATCGGATTGAAGTTTTGTAAGAAGTTATAGAAAGAGGATGGAGGTTAGTTTCTTGTATGTGTTTTTCAGATCCAAAGGTCGAAACAGTGACTCGTGGCATGTCATACAAGTTCGCTCTACTAAACTAGTCTATAATCAAGTCACTCTGGGAGATTTCACATAACTCTTCCTTGGAGAATCCAATTTGGGTCAGAATTGTGGCATTGGAAAGAGGAAACGGAAGGCTACTACAGGTCACAAATTCAGAACTAGATAATTAGAAAGTACAGAGATACATCAGAGGAAATATCGAGCTCCTACAAAGTGAAAAAAGGTGTGTAGATTTTCTTTAATTTTTGCTTGAGCTTGGTTTGAAAATTTATTTTGACGGAATTCAAAGGGCATATTAGAGCATTATTATCAGTAACTGATGCCTCGAGGAAAGAAAATGCAAACACCTAGTAAGGAACCTGAAATCTCTAGCATGACTCATGAAGAAGAAGAAGAAATGCTATATGATATATCAAAATTACAAGAACAAGTGCAACAAGTGTCACTTGCACAAAAAACAACAGAATCTAAGATGGATGGTTTAAGGAAAGATGTAGAAGCTAAGATGGATGGTTTAAAGAAGGGTGTAGAAGCTAAGATGGATTGTTTAAAGAAAGGCGTAGAAGCTAAGATGGATGGCACGGAAGCTAAGGTGAATGGCATGGATGCTAAAATTGATGGCATGGATGATAAGATGGAAGAATTGAAGATAAATATGAATAAGTTGCTACAAGAAATGGTCACTAAGGGTGAAATGGTACTAAAGGAAACTCATGATGAGAACAAAAGAAATGTTAATCATGATTCCATAGACTCTAATGTTGGATCGAAGACTCACCATATTCCAAAAATCGATATGAGGAAGTTTGATGGCAAGGATCCCGCCACATGGATATTACAGATGGAGCAATTCTTCGATCTCAATAATGTGCAAAACACACAAAAGGTACGTATGGCAACTTTATATTTGGAACCAAATCAGTTTGTATGGTATCAATGGCTTTGCTCTCGTAAACAATTTATCACTTTGGCAATTTTTACGGAAGAATTGATAGCACATTATGAGGATACAAAAAGAAACACTTTTTTTAGCCAATTGATAAGTCTCAAACAAAAGGGTTCAATAATGGAGCACATTGAGGAGTTCCAAAAATTGAACATAAGGGTAAAAGATATTCCAGAGGAGCATAGGATTGATGTGTTCATAGGGTCTTTAAAGGATAATATCCAACATGATGTTCGCCTTTGGGAACCTGATTCATTAGAGAAGGCATTCAGGTTAGCAAGAAAAATGGAAAGCAAAATTATGGCAACCAGGAAGCATACACTCACAACTATAAAGACGGAAGTGTTGTTGCCGCTAGTCTTCCACAACCTATAAGGTTGACACCACAACAATTGGAAGAAAAAAGAGAAAAAGGGCTTTGTTACAGTTGTGATAGCAAATACACTAAAGGTCATAAGTGTGCTGAGAAGAAATTATTCTACATAGATTGTGAAGAGGAAGAAGAAAAGGAGCAAGAAAGGTCAAAAGAAGAGGATATACTCCAGGAACAAAGCCTAGATAAAGAAGAAATGAATCCGACCATATCTTGTAATGCATTGGTGGGAATTACCACTCCTCAAACCATCAAGATAGAAGGAAAAATCAAGAAGAAAAAGGTAATAGTGTTGATTGATTCAGGAAGTACCCACAATTTTATTCATTGTAAGGTAGCAAAAGAATTGAATTGCTTCTTATATCCAGCACCAGAGTGTCAAGTGATGGTTGCAAATGGAGGAACAATAAATTGCTCTGGAAAGTGCCATAATATCAAGCTATCCATGGGAGAATATGTATTGACTAGCCCAATGCTTTCCATTCCAATGGGAGGTGCTGATGTTGTACTAGGAGTCCAATGGCTACAATCCTTGGGTACAATAGCTTTTAATTTTCAAGAACTTTTCATGAAATTTTATGTGGAAGGAAAGGAAGTTGAATTAAGGGGTATTGCAGGGAAACCGGGAAAGATAATCAGCTCTAACGGTATGACAAAGCTTCTAAAAAAGGAACAAAGAGGTGTAATTGCACAATTATGTTCGCTAGATGTTTCCACATTGGAATCATCTATTTCTCCAGATCTCCAAAAAGTCTTGGACAATCATTCCAAGGTATTTGAGACTCCCAAAGGTCTCCCACCTATTCGTGATCATGATCATGCTATTCATCTGATTCCAGGAAGTGTTCCTCCAAACATCAGGCCGTACAGATATCCCTATGCCCAAAAGAGTGAAATTGAACGTATGGTTGCAGAAATGCTAGAGGCTGGTATAATTCAACCAAGTCAAAGTTCTTTCTCTGCTCCAGTAGTATTGGTGCACAAGAAGGATGGATCATGGCGCATGTGTCCGGATTATAGGGAGCTCAACAAGCTCACTATTAAAGATAAGTTTCCCATTCCTGTCATTGATGAATTACTGGATGAATTGCATGGATCAATTTACTTCACCAAGTTGGATCTTCGTTTGGGATATCATCAAATCAGAATGAAGATTGAAGACATTCCGAAAACAACATTTAGAACTCATGAGGGTCATTATGAATTTTTGGTCATGCCTTTTGGCCTTACCAATGCACCTTCAACATTTCAAGGTTTGATGAATTCAATTTTCAAACCATTCCTTAGAAAATTTGTGTTAGTATTTTTTGATGATATACTAATCTACAACAAGTCTTGGAAGGATCATGTTGAACATGTTGACAAGGTGCTACAACTATTGGAGGAGAAACAATTATATGCAAAAAGATCCAAATGTTTCTTTGGAGTACAAGAGGTGGAATATCTGGGTCATATTGTATCTCATGAAGGAGTTAAGGTAGACCCTAGCAAAATTAAAGCCATTAAGGAATGGAAAATCCCCACATCCATAAAGCATCTGCGAGGATTTCTCAGGTTGACAGGGTATTATCGCAAGTTTGTTAAGAATTATGGGAGAATAGCAGCACCTCTAACAACATTATTGAAGAAAGATGCATTTTCATGGACTCCAGAAGCAACAAAGGCCTTCAAACATCTTAAAGAGGCAATGTGCCAAGCACCGGTCTTAGCTACACCGGACTTCACAAAAACCTTTATTGTGGAATGTGATGCTTCAGGAAATGGAATTGGTGTTGTTTTAATGCAAGATGAAAGACCCATTGCTTTTGAAAGTCGTCCAATCAAGGGAAAGTTTTTACACAAAGCTATTTATGAGAAGGAAATGTTGGCAATACTCCATGCACTTAAGAAATGGCGACCCTACCTAATGGGAAGACACTTCAAGGTAAAAACGGATCATGATAGCCTTAAATACTTTTTAGAACAAAGATTATCCTCTGAAGAGCAACAAAAGTGGGTCACAAAGATGTTGGGTTATGACTTTGAAATCATCTACAAAAAAGGGAAGCAAAATGTGGTGGCAGATGCACTCTCAAGAAAGGATGAGGATGTGGAAGCATTGTTGTGCGCCATTTCTATTATCCAACCAGATTGGATAAACGAAGCAAGGGAGGAATGGAAGAATGACGAAGAAGTGTGGGCACTTATTCGAAAGTTACAACAAGATTCCAGTATGTCTGATACATTTAGCTGGCAAAATGATTCGTTATGGTACAAAGATCGCTTATACCTCTGTAAGAATTCCCAGCTAAAACAAAAGATTCTTATGGAATTGCACACTTCTCCCTTAGGAGGGCACTCAGGATTTTTAAAAACTTACCACAGGGTTAAGAAGGAATTTTTTTGGGATGGCCTTAAATCAGATATTCAAAAGTTTGTGGCAGAATGTTTGGTTTGCCAACAAAATAAAGTTGAAACAATTAAGACACCAGGTCTATTACAACCTTTATCCATTCCAAGCCAACGTTGGGAGGAGGTTTCAATGGATTTTATCACAGGTTTACCCAAGTCTGAGGGAAAGAGTGTCATCATGGTGGTAGTTGACAGACTTACCAAGTATGCACACTTTTGTGCATTATCACATCCATTTAAAGCCAGTACAGTTTCTACTGCATTTATGGAAACAATTCAAAAGCTACATGGAAACCCAAAGATTATTGTAAGTGACAGAGATCCCATTTTCACTGGAAATTTTTGGACAGAATTATTTTCTTGTCTTGGTACTCAGTTAGCTCATAGCTCATCTTATCATCCTCAATCTGATGGGCAAACTGAGATAGTAAACAAATGTTTGGAAGGATATCTTCGTTGCTTTGTATCTGATAAACAGACACAATGGGTCAAATGGTTGCCTCTGGCTGAATGGTGGTATAACACTTCCTTCCATACAGCAACAAAAATGACCCCATTTATGGCACTTTATGGGTATCAACCACCATCCATCACATCATATTTAAGAGAAAATTCTAAGGTTCAGGCAGTGGAACATCACATCGAACATCAACAACAAGTCCTCCAACTCTTAAAGGATAACCTCGTGTTGGCACAGAATAGAATGAAACAACAGGCAGATCAACATCGCAGTGAAAGAAGTTTTGATGTAGGTGATTGGGTATTCCTACGGCTACAACCATATAAGAAAATGTCCCTCAAGCAAGCTAAGAAGGATAATAAATTATCACCAAAGTATTATGGTCCGTACAAGGTGTTGCAAAAGATTGGTACTATGGCATACAAATTGGAGCTTCCTGCAGCTTCTCGATTGCACCCAGTTTTCCATGTTTCATGTTTAAAGAAGGTTATAGGCGACAAGCTCCCAGTTCAAACAATATTTCCAGAACTTGACGAGGAAGGAAAAATTATATTGGAACCGGAAGCAGTCACAGAAACAAGAACTCGACAGCTACGAAATCGATCAATTTCAGAGTATCTTATCAAGTGGAAGAACTTATCCGCTGAAGATTCCACATGGGAGGATGAGAATTTTATGCAGAAGTATCCAGAACTACTCAAGCGTTGAGGACAACACTTTTTTGAAGGAGAGGGGCATGTTGGGTCCCTATAATACTAGTGATTACCCCATTACTATTGTAGTTATACCCCTTATTAATATTGTTGTGCCCCTATTGCCCCCATATTGTTATTACTGTGCCCCATAGAATCCCTCTATTGTTATTTTTGTGGCTTTATATTATTATTGTTAGGTCGGCTGGATTATATTGTGACTCCTTAGACTCCTATATATAGAAAGGAGTTTTTGTCATTTGTATCATCAAAGAATTGTTCATTTATGTAATGTAAAGGAGGTTGCCCCCTCGAAGA
This sequence comes from Pinus tabuliformis, assembly GCA_031772625.1. Taxonomy (NCBI): domain Eukaryota; kingdom Viridiplantae; phylum Streptophyta; class Pinopsida; order Pinales; family Pinaceae; genus Pinus; species Pinus tabuliformis. The sequence continues at coordinate 348,761,340 of CM062816.1, forward strand.
GGCTGAATTCTAAGGCGTTGATCTATCTTTTCTATCTTTTCTTGAGCTGGTTTCATAACAGTGAATGTCCCTTCTGAACCCCTCTAATGACTCATTTCTAGTCTTTTATTCTTGCTCCTAACTGCCATGATCAATTTCAAAAACTGATTCTTGAAGCAGCTTCCAAACTATCACCTCTTAAAAAGGTTCTTCAATAAGGGAGTTACAAATAATTATTTTTTAATATATATATATATATATATATATATATATATATATATATATATATATACAACATTATTTAAATCTCTCCCTTTACGATATTAATACAATATGCATAATACAATATGTTTTTCTAGCCTTTAACTAGGCTCAGGTTACATGAATACTTCCATCGCTCAATCCTACAACAATCTGATTAGGTTCATATGGATTTGCAGTGATTACAAATGGATAGGTATTTCCACATCCCATATCTGGTATAAAGCCAGAAAAGGCAATACGAAAATGTGGCCTTATGACTTCATAATCAAATACACCAATATAGCCATCAAAGAAACTAGCATAGACTAGTAGGCCGTCACATGAATATGTGGCACTCGAAATACGCGCAGGCATTGGATCCCGATGTTCCCAATGGTAGACATTCCAATTCAGAAGCATCACAGATAACAATTTGGCTCTCCTTCACAACGAGAAATTGAACTTAATTAACATTGTTAAACTTAATTGTAGTATCTGTAAGGGGTGATGGAAATCATCCTGCTGGTGAACATATGGATTTTGATTTACACTTCTTCGATCCATTTGCATTCCAGATACAGAGTTGTGAATCAGCCCCAGAGGATACCAATGCTTTTAAATCTTTGGAAAATGCCAAGCCAATTATCCTCTTCTGGTGCCCCTCAATTTTCACAATTACCTTTCCAAGTTGAATATTGAAAATTTGAATTATTGAATCCTACATTCCAATGGAAATGATGTTATTATCCAAAGGGTGGAAAGCTATACATGTTGCCGCTAGAGGAGGGGGCATGTATTTTTCCTTGAGCTTAAATGTCATTGATTTAAACAAAGACACTTTCCCACCAGAAGCAAGGTTTATATATGAATCATTCTTTGACAAAGCTATGCAAGGGACAACTTCTAGTAGGCCTCTATCACTGGTATCCTTTTTTATAATAGTACCACCAGTTGGCTGCCAAAACTATGGTTGAACATCTGGGTTTACCTTTCCAGATGGAACATTACGTTTCCACAACCATTGCTTATGTGCAAAGTTGATGTGTAAAGCTAAGAGAGAAGGACATGAATGCACGCAAAGTAATGTAACAATCTTTCCTATTGGAAGTGGGTCTATTAATACTGTGGGGCATTTTGCCAATCAATGTAATGTAACGTCGAAGTCCAAGAGGCCCACTTGTTGTACAAAGATTCATGTAAAGTCGAAAAGTCAAGGAAGTCAAACTATGATGAGGGTAGTCGAACAACCACAAGGGTTAGTTTCACCCTCAGCTATAAATACCCCCTCATTTGTACATGCAAATGAATTTTTTCACATCAGCTCCTCCCACATAGCAAAGAGAGTCTATAATCTTTTCTTTGAGGAGTAAGCAGTGGCTCCAACACCCTTCGCACGTGGTTAGTGATGTATGGTGTAACAATGTGTCTTGGAAACTTCACTTGATTCAGAAGCCTGCTAACAGGCCATCACTTTTTCACACATGTATTGTAACTATTGCAAGACTAATCTTTAACACTTGTGATGCATGTTGCTTTAAGCTGTGTTTTACATTTGAACTATTTCACTTGTTGTAATACATAATCTATTAATGGAAATTTGTTGTATATGTTGTTAATGCTATCTCTCCCATGTAGACTACTCTCCCAGACATCAGATAAAACTTTCACATGAAACTTGTTGTAAACTATTGTTTCACTTCTATGGAATAATCCACTAAGTTTTATACATGTTATCTTCCCTTGTGTGTTGTGACTACTGCATCCGTATGGACTACTTCGCCGAAAATTGTGTACGTCTTGTTGTGTTGTGTGTCCCTAGCAGCATTGAGACTACTCCCAATCGACACGGAACTCACTCTCACCCTCTCCATCGACAATGAAAGAACCATTGCCATAAGTGACACTTACACTCACTAGGCACGCAAACCTCACTTCTTGATGACAAAGCAGACCACTCTCCTGTGTTGACAAGCAAGAGTTGATGAAAATCCTAAAGTGTACCAGGAAAAGGTGGAGGGCCCCCATGCTGAGCTAAGTACACTATATTGTTAAATTATGTACATACTTGTGAATATGTTAGCATATTAGTTATCTGTATATTTCTATCATAATATCTTGTGAATAATTTCTGCATAAGCTTATTATTATGTCATGACCATTGATATTTTGGAATTGATCTCCTCTCAGTGACTAGTTTGAATAAGGAAGGACAACCCAGGTCTCCAAGTTGGAGCCTCTTCCTTGTGAACTAAGAATTTGACTGGAATTTGTATTTATGCATTCATCCTTTCTTTCTTTCTTAAATCAATTGTGTTATGATTTATGGTGAGATTGGTTTTGTTGAAATATAAATCATAAGGAAGGACAATCAGGATCTCTAAGAGAAGAACCTCTTCCTTGTTGATTTTGATTAAAATAAAATCATTATTCACTTGTTCATGCTTATAGATCAGAATTTCTATGCTTTCTTTATAATCAGTTGTTTGTATTTGTAATATGCATTTCCATTTCATCTAAACAACTACTTCCTACACTAGTTAAATCTAAGATCCATATACTTTGGGTGTGCTTCTAAGTTTGCCAACCCGTATTGATATTAAAACAGATGCTCTAATTCACCTCCATAAATTAAATTGATATTTTTGGCATCGTTGTCGGGGAAGCACGCTTAGATATAGCTGGTTAGGAAGATTGTTTAGAAAACATATTAAAAATAAATAAAAACAACAACAACAAAACATAAAAACAAAAACACTTTTCATTATGGTTATTCATGCTTAGACATAGAAATTAGAAAGGTAGATCCCCAAAACAAAACCCCCAACCACTAACAAAAACTCATTAACTACAAAATCCATTTGAAAAACACAGATCTACAAAATATGATGTTAAAGAAATAATTTAGAAAAGGAGGGTATGACACCACAAGGATCTTCTTAAATCCTTGTCCATAATTTAGAATGGTCACTAGGGATGAATCTTCATTTCAAAAGATAAAAGAGGAACAAAGCATCCATGAAGAGGATCCACAAGAAGAGAATCTAGAAGATTCTTCTAGTTATCTTTGTAAGGATATCAATGAGTTATGGATCACATGCAATGAAATTCAAACAATAGAGCTATAAATTGAAGAAAATATAGAATATGTATCACAAGATCCCTTGTGCATTCATGATTTTGAACAAGTTCCACAAGAAGAACTTTGTGTTATGACAATTGAGGAGAATCAAAGACTTAAAGATCACACTCAAACTTGGTTTCAACTAGTCATTAGGCCACAACACCACTCCATTTTTCAACATTCCTTAGCATCAAATATTTATGATCAACTAACTTTTCATGTCCAAACATTCATTAAAGTATATTTTTCAAACTTGGATATGAGTCTATTTATGATCTTATTACGCAAATGGATGCATTGGAAATTCTCTTATACTTAAGAAAATAATTATTTTCTACAATATAGTAGGATAGAATATAATAAATAAATAAATAGGTATAATGAGTTCACAATAATACTTGCATAATAATTTTGGTTCAAACTCTCATGAATAATTCTTCAAATCATTGTTCAATACTCATTTGGAAAGATTTTATGGCAAAATGTAGTAAGAACAATCATATTTTGGGTAACCATGTAGGATAATTTTCAAATAATGTTTTTATGCAAATGATCTCTTGAAATCTAGTTTTTAATCCATTTCGAATTTTTCAATTTGGATGACAAATCAAAAAGATATGATCAAAATAAACATTAGGTCTCAAGTGAAATTTTGAAGACAAAGTTAGTAAAACATTGATTCAAGGGGTCTAATGGAAATGTTTTAACATGATATATTTAGGGAAGATATCCCTTGGAATCTATTTTCCAAATCAATTTGAATCACCTCAATCCAACATCATATGAAAAAGTTATGCTCAAAATACTAACTGTTTGTCGAAACATTTGCATGGTCACAATTTTAGGTCTTGACTGTTCATTGGCATATTTCACATATCAAATAATCTTCTTTTAAAACCTATTTCTAAGGGAGATATATATGCAACTATAATTTATGACATAATTTTAATCATCCCATTTGGAGGTCAAATGAAAATTTATGCCACATTTAATGAGTGCATGTCTTAAAATCAACATAGTGAAACTCTGCCTCCTAGGTCTGTTCATCAGCAATTTTGTGATATAAAACCTAAGAATTTTAAAAACATATTTCTATTGGATATACACAAATTAATCTACTTTAATATCCAAGTGGAATCACATCGATCTGATATTTAACGAAAAAAGTTACACTCCAAATAGTGATTATTGGTCTAAAAACCATTCACAAGCAGCGCTATCAAACATGGTACTCCTCATCATTTTTAGTGTATCATTTTAAATAAATTTGAAGACTTGTTTATACTAGAAGTATCTATATGAATTCAATTTAACTAAGCTTTTGAATCACTCCAATTGGACATAAAACAAAGATTTTGTGAACAAAATACTACCAGGAGGTCTAGGTTGGCCACCATTACTCAAGGGGTAAACAAATGCATTTTCTTTGTATATCATCTTTGGACTTGTTTTTAAGAATTGCTTGTAATTATTTTACATATTTCTTGGAAGAAGAGATATTTTACACCTCTTCCTCCATCATCTAATATTGTATTGCAGTCAAGTGTTGCATTTTTGCAGGTCCGAGGAAGATTTGAGGGGTCAACTCCATGGATGACGGATTTTCAAAGTCAATATTTAAAAATTCATATATGAGAATATGAAATGCAAATATTCAAGTCAAAGAAAAGTGGAATTCACAGGATGTTGAGTTCATCCAAAGAAACTCAAACTCTTGAAGCTTACCTTTAGTTTTTTACCAATGACACCAACAAACTTACAAGATGTATTGAGATCAAGGCAAAAGACATGAAGCTAATCATTAGAATAATAAGTCAATTTTTGTACCATGACAAGTCATATCCGTTGTCTAAGAAGCCTTTCATAAGTCATATTGTTCATGATGTCATTCATCTACCATATTGTATGCTAAGCTTAACAATCAATAATGTTGGAGTCTAGACCTTTTATCTATTTATCCATATACTACTAGACCTTCATGACTTCAACCTATCTTACTTTCATAAGATTTCCATACTTCCATACTCCATTATACCCCACCTCCATTCATAAAAAAATAATTTTTAAAGGGTAAAAAATAATAAAGCGGTTTGGTTGTGAAAATCCAGATTTCTGGAACAATACAAACCTAAATTCATATTGGAAAACCAAGTTACTTGGCTAATATGAATTCTAAAAAAGTGTTCTTAATTTATTGTTTCATATTTTTCAAACTTTATGCTGGCAATAAGCTAGGATATTCTATTTTTTGCAAAAATAAATTCTCCAATTTAAAGACTTGAGGACAAGTCTCGAAATAAGAAAGGGGGGGGAAAACAAGTGGATTTGTTTTCGCCATGTTAAACTCAATAAGCTTAGCAACTCAGTAGGGAAGCAACTCAAAATGCAAGATATTTTCACTTCAAAACTATATGTGATCACTTCAATCAGCAATTTCATAAGGGACCTGAACATGAGGAAAGTTTACATCACAAAGGGACCTGAATATGAGACAAGCCTACTTCACAAAGGGACTTGAAACTCAACATCAAAAATCTGTCAAAAAGGACCTATATACAAAGAGAAACCAATTAAAAGATCTATTCAAAGATCAGTTCATCTCAAAATAACTAAGGGAGATATTGGAAAGACACCTCTTTTCAAGCATCAACCAAGAAAAGTAATTCAAATACTGTAATTTACAAATTTATTTTTTAATGGCTTTTGATTTTGAAATAAATCCTTGAATTAGGAAACTAATTAGACCTTAGTGCATAAGAGTGTAAGCCCTTCATATCTTCCACATACCTAAATCTTTCTCTTTTCATAAAACTTTTACCCTACCATCTATTCAAGTCAAAGTCTCTTTGCCTACAAGAAAGTCATTTTTGCAAAATGTCACATGTCTCTTTGCCTACAAAACAAAGCCTTTTTCTGCAAAACAAGTCACATTAAAAAGCATAGGTTAGTGTCACAAAAATGAGAACAAATATTTGTTTGAAATAAGGAGTTATAATGTTATGAAGAACTATGGAATCAAGATGCATTTACATGATCTAAAAGTGAAAAATTAATCTATTTTTTCGGGGTCTTGAAATGGTCATTTCAAAAGCTATTTCAAGAGTAATTATTAAGAGAAACATATGGATAATCATATTGAAGCTTTGTACAAACAAAAGTCATGCACCAAAATGAAATCATAAAGGATGCTTGTAAAAGGCCTTCATCAAAATTGTTTGAGGGAAATAAGGTAAGTGTAAGGTCGCATTTTTGAAACTGCTCAGCAAAAGATTTGAAAATGCACCTACAGGAAACAAAAGAAATACAACTCAGTCAAATATTCAACGTTGCATACTCAGTTCAAAAACACAGTGCCATTCAAACACCCAACACAAAAGCTCAGGGATAGGAAACGAAGGCTCAAAAGTGGAGAAGTGAAGCCCAGAACTACGACTAAGAAGCAAGGTAGGAAACATAAACCCAGAAAATTAGAATCGATTTTATAACGAAGTCAGAGATGAAATCGATTAAAGAAATTAGTTGTGTAAATTTCTAGGGTATACGAAGATTGCAGTGTTGAGGAGATCTCGACAAAATCCATGAAATACGTTGAGTTTTCATTAAATAGAACTCCGTAACTGAATGTTGAAATCTTCAAAATGAAAATCCCATGAATTGCGTGGAGTTCTCAGTGATTGAGTGGTGTTAGGAGTAAGAAACAGGTCAGTCAGTTGGTTTTAAAGTGGTTGTCAATGTAGATATCAAATCCAAGTCTAAGACTCCAAGTTACATTGTTGGCAACGTAGACTTCCAAAACAGAACTTGAGTGCATGGTGAGCTCGAGTGTTGGTGTTAAATTTGTGAGTGCATGATGGTGCTAAACTGTGTGGCATTTTTAAAAAATGAGTTGTAATTTCCAGAGAAGAATGTGATAAGTAAATTGCCAGAAGACTGTATATTGCATGAAATTTTTTCCAAAAGTCGATTTCTGAGGAGTTAAAATGCAAAGTCTTATTCTTATGGGTATACAATAGTGATCAAAATTGGCATATCAATCCAGAAATTTGACATTTCAGTTCAGTATCTCTCCTTGTTTTTGTGGGTATACAACAGTGGTCCAAATCAACATTCCAGTTCAGATTTTTTTTTTTTTTCGGGTATACATAAGGGAATCAATTGCAGAATCCTAGTAAGAAACACATCTGTGTTATTTAAAAAAAAATGTTTTTCTTTAAATAATCATCTACAAGAAAACATTTTTCTTCTTCTCTGATATTCACACCACAAAATACAATTTATCTGTTATTTAGACATAGATTGCAAGCAAAATTATCCTCTTAACAGAGTCATTATTTTTCCATGAGATTATTCACTGTTGAAGGATATTTGACATGGTACATAGAAACAAAAGACAGAAACAGAGCCACCAAAACTCCCAAATGGAATGCAAAATAGAGCCCAAAGGATTCCAAATTGAGAAATGGAACAGAGAGACTATAGAGAAACTTTATCAAGCAGGGTTATTAGATTTTCTCATGCAATTTGATGGTTACAATGCTAAAGTGTCAGATGTTTGTATCCAATTATGATAATGAAAAAAAACCACTATAGGAGATATTACCATCCCAATCACACAGGAGTATTTTGCTCAAGCTACAAACTTACCAATGATAGGAGAAAAATACCATAAGGGACAACACTTCAAGGAAAATGGATGGAATTATTTTCTGGAAAAGCCAAGGAAGGGTGCATTTGAAAAATCAAAAGGAATTACAAAGGAATGGTTTAAAGAGTCATGGGCTGAGTTGGTCCTCATCATTCAGAAGTATTTTACTTGTGATGGGAGGTATAACATAGTGCATCTATACCATATCAAGCTTCTCCAGTACATAAAAGGTGATAATAAACTAAATATCCTTTATTTATTTTCCAAGACTTTATTAAAAATGATTGAAGGGGTGAGAAGAAAAACATAAAATAAAGAGGTCAGTTATTACCACAAGGGATTAATTAATATCCTTATTGAGCATCAATTGAAATCATGGAGAGACATCTCAAAAAGGAAAATGAAATGTAGAAGGAGAAAAACAACAAGGTTGTTAAAGAGAACAAGAGGTTGAAGAAGAAAATGAAGAAATTGGAAACACAAAACATCCTCATTTCAAAATAAGCATACGGGTGGCTAAAAGGGAAGAAACGCTAGCAATAAAAATATGAGAAGCAGAATGTAAAAAGTGAAATATACAAAGGAGAAGAAAAACGACAAGAAGGTATTGATATACTTTTACAAGTAGCTCAGATAGAGGCTTCTACATCAGGAGGAAAATCCATATGCAGAACAGCAGGCAGATCAGTATGTAGAGGCAGGAGATCAAAAAGACAAAGACAAGCATGAGGACATTCTTATGGATCGGCAAAGGGGAGATGTTGGCCCTCAGTTTTGACCCTTTTTTACCATACATATTCCACCTTTTACCATCCCTTACCACCATATCATGATCATATTTGTCATATTTTTGCCTCTTTTTGCACATTAAGGTAAAATAATTATGTCTTTTAATTTTTAGAATTTTTAGTAAAAATTGAGCATTAAAAAATATTTTTTGGCAAAAACAGAATTTCCCGTAATGGCTCCATTGAAGTCATATGTGCAGGACACCTGGGCACAAACTGAAGGTATATTCGAGAAGTACAGGAACCAAGGATGGACAGAATCCTATTGGCACACTCCAAATGAGTCAGAACAAGCCCGGTCAAAGTTGGTCAAACTTGACCAGTCACTCAGAAAATCCCTTGATTTAGGGGCAGTTTTGTGATTTTGTGGAATCTTCCCATATTTTGTGCAACAAAGGGATGAGTTCGACCCTATTAGGTGGAATAGGACTCTTGTTGGTTTTTACATCCATTATAGTTGATTTTGTTACATTCTTAGCCTATTTAAGCACAACTACTAAGCAACTATGGATACACATTATTATCATTGTGATTGTTATCTTTCTGAATATAATTGAAGACTTGCTTTATATTTATGGTGGATCATTGTTGTGTGATGTGAATGGTGAATTTTTGTAGCTGATTGTTTTAAAGTGTACTAGGAAAAGGTGGAGGGCCCCCATACTGAGCTAAGTACACTATATTGTTAATTGATGTGCATAATTGTGAATATGTTAGCATCTTAGTTTTTTGTATATTTCTATCATAATCTCTTGTGAATATTTTATGTATAAACTTATTAGTATGTCATGACCATTCATATTTTGGAATTGATCTCCTTTTAGTGACTAGTTTGAATAAGGAAGGACAACCCAGGTCTCCAAGTTGGAGCCTCTTCCTTGTGAACTAAGAATTGGACTGGAATTTGTATTTATGCATTCATCATTTCTTTCTTTTTTAAATTAGGTGTGTTATGCTTTACGGTGAAATTGGTTTTGTTGAAATATAAATCATAAGGACAACCGGGATCTCTAAGACAAGATCCGTTTCCTTTTTTACTATGATTCAAATAAAATCACTATTCACTTGTTCATATTTATAGATCAGAATTTCTATACTTTCTTTACAATTAGTAGTTTATATTTGTAATATACATTTCCATTATTTTCATCTAAACAACTACTTCCTACACTAGTTAAATCTAAGATCCATATATTTTGGGTGTGCTTCTAAGTTTACCAACCCGGATTGATATTAAATCAGATGCTCTAATTCACCTCCATAAATTAGACTAATAGATCCAATAACATGGATACTACAAATGGAGTAGTTATTTGATCTACATGATGTGCAACACACACAAAAGGTACGCATTGCATATTTATATTTAGAACCCAATCAACGTGTGTTGTATCAATGGCTTTGTTATCGTAAATAATTTGCCACTTGGACCATTTTTACTGAGGAATTGATAGCACATTATGAGGATACAAAGAGCAATATCTTCTTTAACTAATTGATAAATCTCAAACAAAAGGATTTCATTGGGGAGAACATTGAGGACTTCCAAATATTGAATATAAAGGTAAATGATATTCCATAAGAGCATATGATTGATGTCTTCATGGGGACTTTAAAGGATAACATCCAACATGAGGTTCTCCTTTGGGAACCTAAGTCATTGGAGAATGCATTTAGGGTGGAAATAAAAGTTGAAAGCAAATTTATGGCAACAAGGAAATCTACCACTCATAATTATAAAACTGGAAGTGTTTTTTCTCCTGGCCTCCCACAACCTACAAGGTTGACACCACAACAATTGGAGGAAAAAATAGCAAAAGGGATTTGTTACATTTGTGATAACAAATACACTAAAGGTCATAAGTGTGCTAAGAAGAAATTATTTTACATAGATTGTGAAGAGGAGGAAGAAAATAAAGAAGAAACATCAAAAGAAGAATATATACACCAAGAATAAACCACACGGGTTGAAAAATAAGAAATGAATCTGATAATATCTTGTAATGCATTGCCAGGAATTACCACTCCTCAAACTCTAAATATAGAAGGATATATCAAGAAGGAAAAGGTAATAGTGCTTATTGATTCATGAAGTACCCATAATTTTATTCATTTTAAGATATCCAGCACCAGAGTGTCAAGTGATGGTTGCAAATGGAGGAACTATAAATTGCTCAGGGAAGTGCCATAATATCAATCTAATCATGGGGAAATATTTATTGAATAGTCTAATTCTTTCCATTCAAATGGGTGGTGTTGATGTTATATTATGAGTCCAATGCTTATAATCATTGGGGATGATAGCTTTTAATTTTCAAGAACTTTTCTTGAAATTTTTCGAGGAGGAAAGGAAATTGAATTAATGGTATCACAGAGAAACTTGGAAAGATAATTAGCTCTAATGGCATGAAAAATATTTTGAAAAAGGAACAATGAGGGGTAAATGAACAATTATTCTCTCTAGATGTTCAAACATTTAAGTCACATGTTTCTCCATATCTCCAAAGAGTCCTTGACAACCATTCAAAGGTATTTGAGACTCCCAAAGGTATTCCTCTGAACCTAAAACCTTACAAATATCCCTATGCCCAGAAGAGTGAAATTGAACATATGGTTGCAGTAATGCTAGAGGCAAGTATAATTCAACCTAAAAAAAGTTCCTTCTCTTCTCCAGTAGTTTTGGTGCACAAGAAGGATGGATCCTGGTTTATGTGTTTGGATTATAAATAACTCAATAAACTCACTATTAAAGACATATTTTACATTCCTGCCATTGATGAATTGTTGGATGAACTACATGGAGAAATTTACTTCACTAAGCTAGATCTTCACTCAGGATATCATCAAATTAGAATGAAGACAGAAGACATTCCGAAAAAGCATTCATAACTCATGAAGGTCATTATGAATTTTTGGTCATGTCTTTTGGTCTTACTAATGCACCTTCCACATTTCAAGGTTTGATTAATTCTATTTTCAAACCCTTCCTTAGAAAATTTGTATTAGTATTTTTTTGAATGATATAGTAATCTCCAACAAGTCTTGGAAATATCGTATTCAACATGTTAACAGGGTGCTCAAACTATTGGAAGAGAAACAATTGTATGAAAAACTCTCCAAATGTTTATTTGGGGTACAAAAAGTAGAATATTTGGGTCATATTATATCTCGTGAGGGTGGTAAGGTAGGCCCTAACAAAATTAAAGCCATAAAGGAATCGAAAATCCTCACAACCTTAAGGCATCTTCGAGGATTTCTCAGCGATTGGGTATCATCGCAAGTTTGTTAAGAATTATGGGAAAATAAAAGCACCACTAACAACATTACTGAAGAAAGATGCATTTTTTTGGACTCGAGAAGCAACTAATGCCTTTGAACATCTTAAAGAGGAAATGTGCCTAGCTCCAGTCTTAGCCACACTAGACTTCACAAAAACCTTTATTGTGGAATGTGATGCCTATGGAAATGGCATTGGTGTTGTTTTAATGCAAGAAGGAATATCCATTGATTTTGAAAGTTTTCCAATCAAGGGAAAGTATTTACACAAACCTATTATGAGAAGGAAATGTTGACAATACTACATGCTCTCAAGAAATGACGTCCTTACCTAATGGGAAGACACTTCAAGGTAAAAAATTACCATGATAGTCTTAGATACTTCTTGGAACAAATATTATCTTCAAAGGAGACACAAAAATGGGTCACAAAGATGTTGGGTTATGACTTTGAAATCATCTACAAAAGAAGGAAGAAAAAAATTGTTGCAGATACACTCTCAAGAAGGGATGAAGATGTGGAAGCATTGCTCTGTGCCATTTATAGTATCCAACTTGATTGGATAACTGAAGCAAGGTATGAATGGAAAAATGATGAAGAGGTTTGGACTCTTATTCAAAATTTGCAGCAAGATCCTAGTGCATCTAATACATTTATATGTAAAAATGATTCATTATGGTACAAAGATTGCTTATATCTATGTAAGAACTCTCAACTCAAACAAAAGCTTAATTTGGAATTACACACCTCTCCTATAGGAGGGCACTTAGGATTTTTAAAAACTTACCACAAGGCCATGAAGGATTTTTTTTTGGGATGACCATAAATCTAATATTCTCAAGTTTTTCGAAAAAAGTTTGGTTTACCAAAAAAACAAATTTGAGGAAATTAAGACCTCGGGTCTTTTACAACCATTAGTTATTGCAAGTTAGTGTTGGGAGGAAGTCTCAACATATTTTATCATAGGTTTACCCAAGTCTGAAGGAAAGAGTGTCATAATGGTGGTGGTTGATATAATTACCAAATATGCACACTTTTATGAACTATATCATCCTTTCAAAGCCAATACATTCGCTACTGCATTTATTGAAAAAATTCAAAAGCTACAGGAAAACCCAAATATTATTGTAAGTGACATAGATCCCATTTTCAATGGAAATTTGTGGATAGAATTATTTTCTTGTCTTGGTACTCAATTAGCTCATAGCTCATCTTATCATCCTTAATCAGATGGGGAAAACTGAGATAGTGAACACATGTTCGGAAGGATACATTTGTTGCTTTGTATCTAATAAACAAACACAATGGGTCAAGTGGTTACCTCTGGAAAAATGGTGGTATAAAAACTTCATTCCATATCACAGCAAAAATGATATCATTTATGGAACTTTATGGATATCATCCACCATCCATCACATCATCTTTAAGAGACAATTCTAAGGTTCAAGTAGTGTAATATAACATCGAGCATCAACAACAAGTTCTCTAACTCTTAAAGGATAACCTAACTCTGGTGCAGAATCGAATGAAACAATAGGAAAATCAACATTGCAGTGAATGAAGCTTTGATGTGGGTGATTGGGTATTTTACAACTACAATCATACAAACAAATGTCCCTCAAGCAAGCCAAGAAGGATAATAAATTATCACCCAAATATTATGGCCCTTATAAGCTATTGCAGAGGATTAGTAATGTGGCATACAAATTGGAGTTGCATGTATCATCACAAGTACACCCAATTTTCCATGTTTCATGCTTAAAGAAGCTTATAGGTGACAAGATCCCAATTCAAATTATATTTCCAAAACTTGAAGAGGAAGGAAAAATAATATTGGAACCTGAAGCAATCACATAAACAAGTATTCGACAGCTACAGAATCGATGAATTTCAAAGTATCTCATTAAATGGAAGAACTTACCTGTTGAAGATTCCACAAGTTTCATACAAAAGCATCCAAAACTACTCAAGCGTTGAGGACAACACTTTTTTGAAGGAGAGGGGCATGTTAGGTCCCTATAATACTAGTACAGCCCCCATATTGTTATTGTTATGCACCATAGAACCCTCATATTGTTATTTTTGTTCCCCATAGAAACCAACTATTGTTATTGTAGAAGCCCTTACATTATTATTGTTATGTGGGCCCTAATTATGTTTAGATCCTTTAGACTCCTATATATACCAAGGAGCTCTTTTCATTTGAATCATCCAAGGATTTTTCATTTATGTGATGTAAAAGGAGGTTGCCCCCTCGAAGAGGCTTATTTTCAAGTTGTTGATCTATCTTTACTTCTATTTTTTGATCTAGTTACATAACATCAGTATACATTGAAATCAAGTATTCATTATTAGGTTCAATAGTGGTGTGGTAAAATGAACTTAGTTTTTTATGAACATCAAATAATATCCTATTAATCCTATTAATCCATTTAATTTGGATATATTATTAGTCTTGGTCCCCTTCGTGATTGTTTTGATTTTATTTGAATCTAAATTGACCCCTTCATCTAATATAATATGGTGAAGGTGTTCTACTACTTCCTTGCCAAAAATGCACTTTAATAAAATTGCATAAAATATATATTCTTCTAAAAGAGAGAATACATGTCTAGAGGGCCTAAGATGTTTCTTCCATGTTTTGTTGTATATAATATTTTCATCAAAAAAGACAATTGCAAACTTAGATAGGATTGGAAAATTTCATTCCTTGTTTCTTAAAAATAGGAGCCAGTGTTAGTTAACCCAAATAGCATCGCCTTGAATTCATAGTGTACATCATGAGTTTGGAAGGAAATCCTTGCGACACCTTCTAACCTCACCTAAATTTGATATTGTCCTTATCTCAAATCTAACATTGAAAGTATTTATCTCAATGGAGTTCATCCAACATTTCATCTATGAATGGAATGGGGAAAAGAAACATGTTATTTATCATTATCTTGTTTAGCCCTCAGTAATATATGAATATCCTAAATATCCATATTTCTTTCAAATTAGAACTACCAGGATTGAACATCGACTTCAATTTTTTGTGATGACTCTACATCTTAATATATCTTGGATTACTCTTTCCTTTTTTGTTTTATGGTGATGAGGATATCTATATGGCTTAGCATTAATAGGTGTTGAATATGGGTTTACTCCAATCATGTGTTCAATTCTTCTTTTTGGTGACAACTCCATGGTTAGGTCTTGGGATAGCTTCTCACACTTTTGGATTACTTCTTGAATATTTAGTTTTTTGGAGTAGATTAATTTTAAAGTTAGTATCTCTATCTAAAAACATTGTGTTACATACATAGGTGTTGCTTTACAAATTAGCTTCTCCATTTTCTTTGAGGAAATAATTTGGGTAGGAGGTCGTTGGAAACTATGCAATTTATATTTTTACCCATGCTAGATGAATTTAATAATTCCTTTTGGTGCTTTATAGAATAGATACCCAATATTTTTAACGATTGGATTCCCAATATAACATCTACTACTCCTAAGACAACCATGTAGTGTCCAAATTCCATATTGTAGTCTTGTAGTTGTAGTTTTACCTTGTGACACATTTTGATATCATCAATCTTTTCAACATCTACCACCATAACTCCTATATCTACAATAGTGTATACAAATAGATTTAACATTTTTTAAATAATTTATGTATATAAGGTTATGGGTGCTACCTAAATCTACAAGTATGATGTCATTATCCTTTTTTGCATGCCATCTTAATTTCAATGCTTTAAGTGGTGTGATGCTTGTTATTGTAGGTAGAGTTATCTTGGGCATTACTTCTTTAGACTCTATATCTATATCATTGTTTTCCTTCTTGCTTCCTTCTTCATCAGAATTGGTAATGGAGGTATATGATTCTCTCTTAGCTTCAAAATTATACATTTTTTATTGCTACATCCGTGCCTTTAATATCAATTGTCTCCAGAATATCTAAATTTGTTTATCCATTTCTTGTATCTTAATGTTGCTATTTGTCTTATGCTAACTATTGGTGTGGTATATACATGTTTGTGGAATATTTACCCAATTTATCATCAAAATACTTACTTGACCTTTCTAGAACCTTGAATGATGTTTTATGGATCTTATTTTTTTGTTCAATTATTTTTGTTGCTTGTCTTGCCTCTACAATAGGTTTGGGTCTCCATAGTTTTAATTCACTATGGATGTTATACTTCAGTCGAATAATGTACATTTTCAACAATTCTTCATATGAGAGTTAAGATAATATTTTTGCAATAACGTCCCATTCATGTGTATGGTAGTTTACATTTCCTTTTTTCTTTAAATGAGTGAACTTGGTGTAAATGTCATCTTATTTTTCATCATGAAACCTTTTAAACAATTTAGTGGTGGATTTCTGCTAGTGGAAAGAGTGAGCATTAGGCCACCATAACAACTAATCATAAGTCTCTACTCCCAAATTTTTGAAGCTTGTCATTATTTTTTTTTTCAATAAGTAAGGGGTTTGATTCAAAATCACCCTCCATTTGATCGACCCAAATGATAATACCTTTGTGGCCTTTTCTACTATTTTTAATCTTTACCTTGAAATCTTAAATAATTTATACCTCCTAAAAGAAAATTTGTTTATTGAATTTGTATCTTCAACTTCACATAAAGCATTTTTGTCGATTACCTCTCTCCCTCTCCCTCTCCATCCCCCCCTCCCTCTCTCTCTCTGGTTCCGAATATATAACCTTAAAGAAAATTCATATAAAATTGTAATTATTCATATATGTTATATGGTTGTAACAATTATTGCCTTGTGGTTGCTAGTACCACTATTGTAGTGTTGTGAATGATGGTTACATAGAGAATGCGGCAATAGCATACATACAAATAGGTTATGGTGGTTATATATCATGACTATACATTTGATGATGATACAATTAATTGTTCCTGCACTTTATTTTGAACTCTACATTTCTAGCTCTAATGCCAAAGGGAGTATGTATGCTTACATTACTCGTTAAATTTTTCAATAAGATAAGAAATAATAATAATATAAAAGTAAATAAATGAGGATTTACAATGACTTTTCTTTGAATATAAATATAGCTTAAGGGGTATATTTGTGCCTTTTAAATGAAAGGGTTTGTTTTTATGTACATTTATTTACTTATTTTATTAATTATTTATTGATATTATTATTATATCTCTCATTTTTCTTTATTTTAGGTGTATAATAGATAATATCATTTGAGTGTTGATTTTGAAGCTCATATAATTTTGGGTTAAGGAGGAAGAATATCATCACATAGCCCACATGATGATACACAAATTCCACAACTTCTAGGTAGCATTGGCAGATATCTTAGCTTGGAATTCAAAATCATAAGGCTCTTTCTTGGAGGATAAAATGGTGATACCCTTGTGCTAAAGAAATTTTCACCCTAGAATTTTTATACTAAACGAGCATAGTATTAACTGCTTGTAAAGGCCCTTGGTTTATGGTCAATATTGACTTCCTTATAAGGTAGTGGAAGTTGACATTTGTTTGATTTACAAACAAAATCATTATCATGGATCTCGACCTAGGTAAGAATGTCTAATCTCCTTGTTTAATGCTAAAACAAAAAGTTTCTCATAAATAGTGGTAGCACATGATGTAGACAAATTTATTACCTTAGCTTTTAAGTTAGATGATTTTCTACCTAGTCTCATTGCTCAAATATTAATTAATGTTGGTTTGAATGAGGACCCTCGCAAAAGTCATATTTAAGTGTGAGCATTGCAACTAGAAATAAGTATTGAGACTATGACATATTTCTTTTGGTGCAGTACATGTGCTGAGCATTGACACAATTGCTAAATAAGTATTGAGACTATGACATATTTCTTTTGGTATAGTACATGTGCTGAGCATTGACACAATTGCTAATTTTTTGAAAGCAAGTGTTTGTTACGAAATAAAGTGATGGAAAAACATATCTATATGGTGAATGGATCCAATAACTCATCTTTATTGAGTGAAACTAATTAATGATTATGATTATTCTTCCTTAATTATCACTATTGAAAAATCACTCCATATCATATTAAACGGATTATTAAATGACTAAACGACACATCATGGTTGAATGAAAATAATAAAAAAGAAAGATGGCTCTTAACTCATCTTTATTATAAATAACAAAATTAGACTTTATAATTACATAAACAAATTCCTTTTTAAAAAAGAGTGACGTAATAAATTATCCTCATAACACCTCCTTTTGGCGTTACATTTACTTCATGATGTGATCCATTCAAACAAATTGGTCGCTAATTACGGTAAGAAAATGTCACACATTCAAACAAATTCGTCAATAATTACATAGAGAAAATGTGCAATCACGCTGCTCTCATTTTTAATTCCCTGAGCGTTTCACAGTCTTCTCATACGCATCACATACGTTGCGACAGTGAATGAATTGACATGCACATTCAATGATTGTGACAATACGCGTCTAGAGGGTCATATTGTAATGCAAAGATCAAGTCTTATGTTTATTGTTTACATTTTTTCAAAGTAGGGACCCACATTTTGTAATTCATTTCAGCTTGGATATGTTGCGTTTGCATTGCATTTTCTTGAATCTTTTTAAAAAAAATACATAATATCATATATAATTTTGATGATTTATGATTATTATTTAATATTTTAGATGTAATTATTTAAGGGTTTATGCTTTGATGCAAGGTTTTTAACATTTATATTTAGCTACAATTTTTTTATTTTTATTTTTGTAAGTTTGGTAGGACTTTTTCATTTTTGAGTTTTTACATGTCTTTATTCACCCCATTTCCGGAGAGGGTAGCACAAGAATCGAACCCAAGATCTCTGGTTCAGTGAGACTTCATTCCATGGCCACTGCCACTTGAGCTACCCCTTGCGGACTATATTTAGCTACAATTGATATTTATATCAATTAAAAGATAAAAAAATTAATGAAATGCAATTTAAATATAATTACACAATTATAATATTTTTAAATTTCAATAAAAATGAAATTTAAATATAATTGTAAAATTATTAAAAAAAATATATTTTTAATAGACAATGTTTTGACTATTGATATGAGATAGTTTTTCCTTATAATGTTATAAATAGTAAAATAGTAAATTTACTTAGTGGAAAAGCTACTCAAAAATTATAAATCATTGAATAAATACACAACAACTTTTTATAGAAATTAAGCTTATTGAGAGATGCTTTACAACTCAATATGGGGGAGATGGATAGGTGTAATGTAAAAAAGTAAACACACATGTATGTCAAAACAAATTATCATCTTTCTAAGTTGTTTAAATTTATAATATTCTTAATACAATATTTTATAATTTACAAGTATCTTGCACTTAATTTAATTTAACATACATAAAGTTTATTATAATGTATAATTTATAACCATAGGTTAGGGTTAAAGCACTATATGTTTAATTTAAAGCACTGGCATTTTATAATTTGTACTTACAGTTAATACAATTTTAATATTATATATATATATATATATATATATATATATATATATATATAGATAGATATATATTCGTTAAAACATGAGACACGGGATAATATATTTTCTAATATAATATTCTATAATTTACAACTATCTTAGTATTAATCTCATTTAATATATACTAGCCTCGATTCATCTTAGCACCAGATAAGGTTTGCACCTTGAGATATTTGATCCCTCTCGGCGCTTGATATCTCAAGGTGCAAACCTATTTTTTGAGTGCAAAACTTGAGGAAAGGTTTGCACCTCGAGAGATTCGATCCCTCTCGGCGTTTGATAGATCTGGTGTTAAGGTGGATCTAGGTTGGTTTCAGTGGTGTGCGGTCATACAAAATTTGTTGAACATCTAATTATTTTGATCATTTTAAATATGCTAAATATGTCTAAGATTAATTTGGTCAGTTTAATTTAAAATTTGCTTAGTTACCTCAATTTGTTGAGATGAGAGAGACTGTTAGTAACTTGAATGATGAAATACAAATTTTGAGTGCAACGTGTCAATGTAACAAATTTGATAGATAGAAAATGTGAATACTAAGAATATAATCAATTACAAACAATATTCATTGAAATCAATCTGAAATTATTTTCTTCTATTGTTCATATTGTCACACCTATTAGTTTTTCCATTTTCTCATATCGATCATATGAAAAGAGTAGTTGGAATCATAGATCATTATAATATTTAACTCAAGCTATTGTAGTAAACAACATACCTTGTCTCTGTTGCTCTCCAATATTAATAGTAGTTTTCTTGAAATTCAATCATTGTGACTTATGGAGTGTTAAACCCCAAATAATTTTCAATGGTAGTTATTTTCTATTACCGTGTTTGAATGAAAAGTAATTAACAATGTTGAATGATGGAAAATGGGAATAATAAGAATGTACCCAATTATAAATAGTTTATAGTTTCAAGAAGAAAACATTTGGGGTAAGCAAACATTTTATTTAGGATGAAAATTCAAGTATTGTATTTATGGTTGAATAATTTTTATGTGCTTACACTGAGAGAGAGTGTGTATGTTTTGGGGGTGAGAAGGAGAGACAAGGGGAGATAGAGATATAGATGGGGGGAGAGGGAAGAAGAGAGACAACGACAGGGAGGGAGGAAGAGATATAGATATGGAGAGATAAATGTTAATGAGAGAGAGAAGGTGAAGAGAGAGAGAGAGGGAGGGGAAAGGGAGGGAGAGTGTGTCACCAGCGCAAGCTTGTGAGGGAAAAGTGCACTGCAGAGCACCCTTGGCTTAGGGACAGTGCTTTGAAGTGCACTGTCTCCCATTCAGGGCTACACTGATCCTCCTAGGGTCAATTTCCCACCTTTGGAATGAGTTTTTGCCAACTTTTCTCTGTTTGTTTGCTTGTTGATTGATCAATGAATGTCATGTCTCAGAGAACAAGTTTCTATCTCCTTTGCTAGCCCTACTTTGACTTGATTGATTAATGTTTCTTAAATGTTTTCTTTGTCATTATCGATTCATAGTCAAAGTTATAATATAGTATATTAATCTTTGTTTGAAATAAAGTGTCATAAAAGTATTCTTTTCCTTCGAAACTGAACTATCGTAAAGTATTCGTTCTTATAAAAAGATTGATTGATTGTATGTGCATTAGTTTCCTTTTTGTTCATCATAACATTAAGGGATTCGAAAAGAAAAACTTGCATCGTTCATATTGTAGTTTGTGAATGCTTGAAAGGAATAGTTAGGGAAATTGCATTAGATGTGCTCTTTGCTCTTTGTCAAAGTTTTGATTGCTCTATCCCTACTAGCTAAGGTTTTCATTGTTCAATTGAATGAAAATAATGCTTATCATATTAGTTGCATTTTAGGAATTGTGTTATGAAACCAGCTCAAGAAAAGATAGAAAAGATAGATCAACGCCTTAGAATTCAGCCTCTTCGAGGGGGAAACCTCCTTTACATTACATAAATGAACAATTCTTGGATGATTCAAATGACAAAACCTCCTTTCTATATATAGGATTCAAAGGAGTCACAATATAATCCAGTCGACCTAACAATAATAATATAAAGCCACAAAAATAACAATAGAGGGATTCTATGGGGCACAGTAATAACAATATGGGGTGTTATATACCTAGGGGGGATAATATGGGGTACCAAGGGAGGTACCCAAGGTAATAATGTAATAATGGGATGGGCCATAGTAATAAATAAGGTGGTTAACCCATATCATGTAAGGGACCACAAGTAGTTAATAATAATGTAATGGGCCCATGGTATTAGTTGATGGTATGAGGGAACCATGGTAATGACCCATGGTATTGTATGTATGAGGCCTATATAGAGGCTAGAGACTCCATGTCAAGGAATATAGTGAAGGATTATTGTATGTACAGGCATATGGCTTGTGGAGTGTTCTCCTTCCTTAAGGAGTGAATGTATGGTGTTTCCCTACCTTAAGGGTTTTGATAATAAAGAAGCATTTCTATCTATTTCTATCTTGTTATTCTTGGGTTATTTCTATTATCATAATATTTTTGGATCAGATCTATAACAAGTGGTATCAGAGCTTCAACAAGTGGTATCAGAGCTACAACAAGTGGTATCAGAGCACTTTCTTGGGCATAAAAGTGGAGAATTTTTTTTTAATTTTTTGCAGGATTTCGGGGGCGGCGAGTTGCCGATCAGATCTGTGCGTTTTGGTGCAAGATTTGCAAAATATAATTGCATATCTATATTATTTGTGAAAAAATAGCTGATTTCAAAAAAAAAATCGGTTGAATCGGAGTCCGGATGAAGGAGATATCGCTGATGTAAAAATCAGTGGGATTGCAGACCATTTTTTAGGGCAGCGAGTTTGCGGCGCAGATCTGGACGTCCTGGTGCACGATCTGCAAAATCTAATTGTAGATCTGGAATATTTGTGAAAAAATACCTAATTTCAAAAAGAAAATCAGTCGAATCGGAGTCCGGATGAGGGAGATATCGTTGATTTAAAATCAGCTCTTTTTTGCAGAAATTTTGGTGACGGCGGGAGAGTTGCAGCACAGATCTGAAATTTTAAGTGTCGGGATCAAGATTTCTATCACATGGGTAGATGCAGAATGATTGTTCCATTTCTGAAAATAGGTCATAATAGGGATTCTAAGCAATATTGACAGAATTGTGACAAATTCAAATTTTCACCATTTTTTTTCAAAACCATGGCTTCTAGCAAGGTTCTATTATTTACAGGAAAAGATAATGGTCCTACTATTGAAGAATACATAAAAAAATAGAAGTGGTTATGGAACAACAATTGGAAATGGTGGATAGTGCAGAACTTTAGAGATGAGGCAACCACATGGTGGGTGTAAGGTCCTCGAGTTCTACCCGAGCGCAGGCGCGGTTGGGCGCCAGGCGAGTCGACGGGCGCGCAGGTGCACGGGCGGTCGACGGGCGCGCGGGCACACGGGCGGGCGCGGGGGCACGAAGTGGGCGCGGGCTGCACAACGGGCGGGCAAGGACTGCACGACGGGCAGGCGCGATGACACGGGCATGCGACGAGCTGCGGAGAAAATCCGACAATACAATGCGACGAAATAGAAACACTTAGAAATGGCTAAGTGTTGAACGACATTTATATGGCAACTTGAAGGAGGCTGCGTGAGGGCAAAGCCGACTGTACAAAGGCGCTTTATGGGTGTGTGGATGCCAGTTTGGGGGTCGGCCAAGAGGCTAACGCCCACATGAAGGACCACACATAAAACTAGCTAATATGCATATAAATGAGACATACGTTGAGAGCATTTGAACAACACTTCGCACTTGGAGAAGTACGCACAAGGGAGAGAGGTAAAGTATGCAGGTTTAAGAGGTAATGCGCATACCTCATGCACAGGTCTTAAAGGAGCGTTTGGATGATCTCTTGTAACCGGTTGTGGATTGGGCAAGGTGTGCCCGGGTGGATTTCTAAGGTGCGGTTCTTGGTGTAAGACTTAGCAAGGATTCTTGGTGGCTCGGGTGAGCACCGTCCTTTGTGCAAGAGATGCACAAGATGTTGTAAAGGCAGGGTTGCCTCTCTGTTGTAATATTTGGTTAAGTGTGAGACTTGGTTTGGCCAAGACACACTTGTATTGTAATCTGATATTCTTAATAAAATTGTTGGGCAGACTCACATTACGGGGAGTTTCCCCTCCCCTTTATACTTGTTGCAATTGTTATTGTTCTTGGTATAATTGCATGATGATAATGAATGAGTATGGGTTTCATTAAGTATAAAGGATAATTGCTTTTACTTAGTTGCAAAACACAAGCTAAGAATGTTAATGTGAAAGTAGGCGTAGTCCACGAATGTTAGTATTGGTGAAAAGAACACGTTCGGTGGTGCCGCACCTTGCTACAAGCGGTTGGAAGACTACCGCAGGTGTAGGGGCGTGACAGTTGGTATCAGAGCAAGGTTTGCTCGTGAAGGTTTGAAGTTGATGACAGGTGATATTGAGACTTGAACAAGGTTCAGGTGTTGAAGCATTTGAAGGTAGTTTCAAGGCTCGGTTTTGAGCAGGATTGCTCGTAACAGTGGAAGCAGGTTTAGCAGAGGTGAAGCCTAGTGCTTGGACCAAGCTGAACGACAAGGCATGGCAAGTTTGGGAGAAGGTGAAGGGAAGCTCTTGCTTACTTTATACAGGTTGAAGCGGTTGAAAGAAGAGAATCCCCGGATTCAAGAGAAGCTTGAAGTCTTGGAAAGGAATGTTGAAGAAGAGCTTCTTCAACTTGGTTGGACAATGGAGCAAGATGAAGTTGCAGATTGTGCTATCAAGGAAGAGGAAGCTGTGACAGTTGAAGATGTTGCAGACATGACCATGATGGAGCATGAACTTGAGGATGATCAAGTTGGACCAAGATCGTGCAGTTTGCGGACATGGATGGATGAGGAAGAGCCTCATGATGATGATGTAAGTACCATTGATACTTGTGTTCCATTTGGGCATTTGGTGGATGGACCGTATGCAGGAAGAGGCAAAGCCAGTTTGCCTATGCTATGGAGGATCTTGCCATGGATGACTATGATGGAGCCTTGTATGGAAAAACAAGGATTATTGATTGTTTTAGGACTTGTTGGGGTTGTTTGTGACCTTATGGTAGAAGGTACAAAGGCCCTTGACAAGGGTGGAACTTGATGATCGTTGTGGATGATTGGGTCATGCTTTAGCCACATGGAGAATTGGCTAAGTGCTCGGCATGACTCATGGACGGATTAGAGGGCACACTCTTGGGTGGACTTCTCATGGCCGAGACCAAGAGAGAGTCTTGATGGACACTTTGGTGGAGGAGCTATGATGGAGGGACTCATGACATGATGATATGGTTGGGTGACCGAGTTCACTAGACCGAAGATTGAAGACTTGGATGAGGATGACTGATTGTTGTGATGGGTCTACTTGGTTGGACTACATGGGCAACTTAGTCATGGACATCAGGTTGGAGGCATGGAGCATGGCAGTCTTATGCAGGGACATTGTGTGGGAGCACTTGTAGAGGTGTCATGGACATCCAAGGAAGAGTGCCAAGGCAGGGATGTTGTGCGGATGGATTTGCTAGTGTGACATGGAGACTTATTACTTATGAGCCGATGGGGAGGTTGTGCACTCTTGTACAACAAGACCATGGACTTGGATGGAGTTGTGAGTAGATTATGGAGCATTCCTACTACATGGAGATGTTGGTTGGAGATGACTCATGGAGCTCATGATGACATGAGATTGTTGTGACTTTTAGGGACTTCATACATGGTGGACTTAGAGGATTTGATGCATTGAGGAGCTGAGGTCAGGAGACTTTGATGCAGTATGGGATGCATACTTTCAAAGTACATGTATGGGCATGGATTGGAAGAGTGACTTGATGTGGATGATCGATATGAGACACTTTGGAGTGATGGAGTTACAATGATGATGATGATGCCTTGGTGGCTGCACTTAGGCATGGGTTGAGCCGAGACTCAACTACTTTGATACACATGATGATGTTGGGATAGATGTGGCTTATTTCATGTAGCACATTGACACCAAACATCATGGACAACATGTTGCAGATGAGGTGGATGGAGTTCCATGGACCTGAGCATGGATTATGGAGATAGATTCTTGATGAGTCAAGGACGTGGCATGATGTTTTGAGAAACGACTGATGGTGGCATGAGGATGTTCACTCTCATGGTTTGAGCGTGGCAGTTGGACTGGCCATCCGACTAGTTCAAGCATGAGGTCCGGAAGTGTACAGAGATGTGTTAGCATTATGTTGGAGTATCATGGTAGCAGTTCACATGAGGACACATGATGAAGACAGGAGGTCAGTAATCATGGATCGATATGACATCTGATGGTGAGCATACCGTGTAGGTACATACCTTGGTATGGTGAGCTTGGTGGCAGTTGGTCACTAAGTCGAAGCATGATGGAGATGAGGCTCTACACATCTTGCAAGGATGTTTGCTTTGTGCAGAGGAGTCAACATCATGGTTGGTGATGATCTTGGTGGATGGCTATCGGGATGGGATGTTGTCAAGGACGACAATGATTTCAGGTGGAGGAGGATGTAAGGTCCTCGAGTTCTACCGAGCGCGGGCGCGGTTGGGCGCTGGGCGAGTCGACGGGCGCGCGGGTGCACGGGCTGTCGACGGGCGCGCGGGCGCACGGGCGGGCACGGGCACACGAAGTGGGCGCGGGCTGCACGACGGGCAGGCGCGACGACACGGGCGTGCGACGGGCTGCGGAGAAAATTCGACAATACAATGCGACGAAACAGAAACACTTAGAAATGGCTAAGTGTTGAACGACATTTATATGGCAACTTGAAGGAGGCTGCGTGAGGGCAAAGCCGACTGTATAAGGGCGCTTTATGGGTGTGTGGATGCCAGTTTGGGGGTCGGCCAAGAGGCTAACACCCACATGAAGGACCACACATAAAACTTGTTAATATGCATATAAATGAGACATACATTGAGAGCATTTGAACAACACTTCGCACTTGGAGAAGTACGCACAAGGGAGAGAGGTAAAGTGCGCAGGTTTAAGAGGTAATGCGCATACCTCATGCGCAGGTCTTAAAGGAGCGTTTGGAATATCTCTTGTAACCGGTTGTGGATTGGGCAAGGT
The DNA here is from genome assembly GCA_031772625.1 of Pinus tabuliformis. Taxonomy (NCBI): domain Eukaryota; kingdom Viridiplantae; phylum Streptophyta; class Pinopsida; order Pinales; family Pinaceae; genus Pinus; species Pinus tabuliformis. The sequence goes on from CM062816.1 coordinate 348,788,010, forward strand.
GTGCCCGGGTGGATTTCTAAGGTGCGGTTCTTGGTGTAAGACTTGGCAAGGATTCTTGGTGGCTCGGGTGAGCACCGTCCTTTGTGCAAGAGATGCACAAGATGTTGTAAAGGCAGGGTTGCCTCTCTGTTGTAATATTTGGTTAAGTGTGAGACTTGGTTCGGCCAAGACACACTTGTATTGTAATCTGATATTCTTAATAAAATTGTCGGGCAGACTCACATTACGGGGAGTTGCCCCTCCCCTTTATACTTGTTGCAATTGTTATTGTTCTTGGTATAATTGCATGATGATAATGAATGAGTATGGGCTTCATTAAGTATAAAGGATAATTGCTTTTACTTAGTTGCGAAACACAAGCTAAGTATGTTAATGTGAAAGTAGGCGTAGTCCACGAATGTTAGTATTGGTGAAAAGAACGTGTTCGGTGGTGCCGTACCTTGCTACAAGCGGTTGGAACACTACCGCAGGTGTAGGGGCGTGACAGTGGGGATTACTTAACCAAAATAAGTGTTCCAACCTGCCCGATGAAGAATTTGAAAAATTACTTTTAGACAGATGGTCTCATGCTAGAAAACAAGATAAGGAGAAACATGTGGGGTTATTTCCTACTGGTATATCCTTATTGCAGGTTCATGGATTAATTCAGAAAGAGAAGATCATTGTTTGTATCAATCCTAGTTGTAAACATAATTTTATGAATGTTAATTTGGCAAAAAAATTGCAAGTTCCAGCAAAACAAATTGAAAATACACAGGTTGATGATGAGGATGTTCAAATTTATAAGGATTTGAAGCTTTCTATGGATAAGTATGTGTTTCATGGTGATTTTTATGCTTCAGATATGGATAATATGGATGTTGTTTTGGGATATCCTTGGATGGAATCTACGGGTACAATCAATATTAATGTGCAAAAGAAATTCCTGAAGATCTGGTATAAAAAGAAGAAAATTACATTACAGGATATTTCCATCAATAAACAGGTAGAGTACATGGAGGCGGAAGCAGAAGATGTTCCAGGGACTAACCTATCAGATGATGAGCCTTTGATGATCAACAATCAAACACAAATAGAGGCTGAAGAAGAAAAGGTTACAGGTGATGATACATCAGAGGAGGGCTCAGTGGTTGAAGTCATATTGGAAAAGAAGACACCACAACAAGCACCACAGCAGGGAGAATTAAAGAAAAAGACACCGTGGGTTAAAACTTCAACATATCATCACCCACATCACCCCGCAAGAAAACAACCAACAAGATGGAAACCAATTAGCCACAAGGAAAACAACCCCTGTATGATGAATAGCGAGGAGCGAAGATCCACCTACTACACATCAGCACAGAAGAGTTGCCATGGTCAACTTCCGTCTCAAGCGAGTAAGGCACCAGTGAGATCGAGGGTTCACCTTTCTCTTGGATGGCTAGATGCACATGCATGGTACCAGTGGGCTACTCTTTTTAGTAGATCTTATTATTTATGTTCTTCCCATGTTTCGAGGACGAAACATGCTTAGGGGGGTGGAATGTTATATACCTAGGGGGGATAATATGGGGTATCAAGGGAGGTACCCAAGGTAATAATGTAATAATGGGATGGGCCATAGTAATAAATAAGGTGGTTAACCCATATCATGTAAGGGACCACAAGTAGTTAATAATAATGTAATGGGCCCATGGTATTAGTTGATGGTATGAGGGAACCATGGTAATGACCCATGGTATTGTATGTATGAGGCCTATATAGAGGCTAGAGACTCCATGTCAAGGAATATAGTGAAGGATTATTGTATGTACAGGAATATGGCTTGTGGAGTGTTCTCCTTCCTTAAGGAGTGAATGTATGGTGTTTCCCTACCTTAAGGGTTTTGATAATAAAGAAGCATTTCTGTCTATTTCTATCTTGTTATTCTTGGTTTATTTCTATTATCATAATATTTTTGGATCAGAGCTATAACATGGGGGCAATAGGGGCACAACAATATTAATAAGGGGTATAACTACAATAGTAATGGGGTAATCACTAGTATTATAGGGACCCAACATGCCCCTCTCCTTCAAAAAAGTGTTGTCCTCAACGCTTGAGTAGTTCTGGATACTTCTGCATAAAATTCTCATCCTCCCATGTGGAATCTTCAGCGGATAAGTTCTTCCACTTGATAAGATACTCTGAAATTGATCGATTTCGTAGCTGTCGAGTTCTTGTTTCTGTGACTGCTTCCGGTTCCAATATAATTTTTCCTTCCTCATCAAGTTCTGGCAATATTGTTTGAACTGGGAGCTTGTCACCTATAACCTTCTTTAAACATGAAACATGGAAAACTGGGTGCAATCGAGAAGCTGCAGGAAGCTCCAATTTGTATGCCATAGTACCAATCTTTTGCAACACCTTGTACGGACCATAATACTTTGGTGATAATTTATTATCCTTCTTAGCTTGCTTGAGGGACATTTGCTTATATGGTTGTAGCCGTAGGAATACCCAATCACCTACATCAAAACTTCTTTCACTGCGATGTTGATCTGCCTGTTGTTTCATTCTATTTTGTGCCAACACGAGGTTATCCTTTAAGAGTTGGAGGACTTGTTGTTGATGTTCGATGTGATGTTCCACTGCCTGAACCTTAGAATTTTCTCTTAAATATGATGTGATGGATGGTGGTTGATACCCATAAAGTGCCATAAATGGGGTCATTTTTGTTGCTGTATGGAAGGAAGTGTTATACCACCATTCAGCCAGAGGCAACCATTTGACCCATTGTGTCTGTTTATCAGATACAAAGCAACGAAGATATCCTTCCAAACATTTGTTTACTATCTCAGTTTTCCCATCAGATTGAGGATGATAAGATGAGCTATGAGCTAACTGAGTACCAAGACAAGAAAATAATTCTGTCCAAAAATTTCCAGTGAAAATGGGATCTCTGTCACTTACAATAATCTTTGGGTTTCCATGTAGCTTTTGAATTGTTTCCATAAATGCAGTAGAAACTGTACTGGCTTTAAATGGATGTGATAATGCACAAAAGTGTGCATACTTGGTAAGTCTGTCAACTACCACCATGATGACACTCTTTCCCTCAGACTTGGGTAAACCTGTGATAAAATCCATTGAAACCTCCTCCCAACGTTGGCTTGGAATGGATAAAGGTTGTAATAGACCCGGTGTCTTAATTGTTTCAACTTTATTTTGTTGGCAAACCAAACATTCCGCCACAAACTTTTGAATATCTGATTTAAGGCCATCCCAAAAAAATTCCTTCTTAACCCTGTGGTAAGTTTTTAAAAATCCTGAGTGCCCTCCTAAGGGAGAAGTGTGCAATTCCATAAGAATCTTTTGTTTTAGCTGGGAATTCTTACAGAGGTATAAGCGATCTTTGTACCATAACGAATCATTTTGCCAGCTAAATGTATCAGACGTACTGGAATCTTGTTGTAACTTTCGAATAAGTGCCCACACTTCTTCGTCATTCTTCCATTCCTCCCTTGCTTCGTTTATCCAATCTGGTTGGATAATAGAAATGGCGCACAACAATGCTTCCACATCCTCATCCTTTCTTGAGAGTGCATCTGCCACCACATTTTGCTTCCCTTTTTTGTAGATGATTTCAAAGTCATAACCCAACATCTTTGTGACCCACTTTTGTTGCTCTTCAGAGGATAATCTTTGTTCTAAAAAGTATTTAAGGCTATCATGATCCGTTTTTACCTTGAAGTGTCTTCCCATTAGGTAGGGTCGCCATTTCTTAAGTGCATGGAGTATTGCCAACATTTCCTTCTCATAAATAGCTTTGCTTAAAAACTTTCCCTTGATTGGACGACTTTCAAAAGCAATGGGTCTTTCATCTTGCATTAGAACAACACCAATTCCATTTCCTGAAGCATCACATTCCACAATAAAGGTTTTTGTGAAGTCCGGTGTAGCTAAGACCGGTGCTTGGCACATTGCCTCTTTAAGATGTTCAAAGGCCTTTGTTGCTTCCGGAGTCCATGAAAATGCATCTTTCTTCAATAATGTTGTTAGAGGTGCTGCTATTCTCCCATAATTCTTAACAAACTTGCGATAATACCCTGTCAACCCAAGAAATCCTCGCAGATGCTTTATGGATGTGGGGATTTTCCATTCCTTAATGGCTTTAATTTTGCTAGGGTCTACCTTAACTCCTTCATGAGATACAATATGACCCAAATATTCCACCTCCTGGACTCCAAAGAAACATTTGGATCTTTTTGCATATAATTGTTTCTCCTCCAATAGTTGTAGCACCTTGTCAACATGTTCAACATGATCCTTCCAAGACTTGCTGTAGATTAGTATATCATCAAAAAATACTAACACAAATTTTCTAAGGAATGGTTTGAAAATTGAATTCATCAAACCTTGAAATGTTGAAGGTGCATTGGTAAGGCCAAAAGGCATGACCAAAAATTCATAATGACCCTCATGAGTTCTAAATGTTGTTTTGGAATGTCTTCAATCTTCATTCTGATTTGATGATATCCTGAACGAAGATCCAACTTGGTGAAGTAAATTGATCCATGCAATTCATCCAGTAATTCATCAATGACAGGAATGGGGAACTTATCTTTAATAGTGAGCTTGTTGAGCTCCCTATAATCCGGACACATGCGCCATGATCCATCCTTCTTGTGCACCAATACTACTGGAGCAGAGAAAGAACTTTGACTCGGTTGAATTATACCAGCCTCTAGCATTTCTGCAACCATACGTTCAATTTCACTCTTTTGGACATAGGGATATCTGTACGGCCTGATGTTTGGAGGAACACTTCCTGGAATCAGATGAATAGCATGATCATGATCACGCATAGGTGGGAGACCTTTGGGAGTCTCAAATACCTTGGAATGATTGTCCAGGACTTTTTGGAGATCTGGAGAAATAGATGATTCCGATGTGGAAACATCTAGCGAACATAATTGTGCAATTACACCTCTTTGCTCCTTTTTTAGAAGCTTTGTCATACCATTAGAGCTGATTATCTTTCCTGGTTTCCCTGCAATACCCCTTAATTCAACTTCCTTTCCTTTCATAGAAAATTTGATGAAAAGTTCTTGAAAATTAAAAGCTATTGTACCCAAGGATTGTAGCCATTGGACTCCTAGTACAACATCAGCACCTCCCATTGGAATGGAAAGCATTGGGCTAGTCAATACATATTCTCCCATGGATAGCTTGATATTATGGCACTTTCCAGAGCAATTTATTGTTCCTCCATTTGCAATCATCACTTGACACTCTGGTGCTGGATATAGGAAGCAATTCAATTCTTTTGCTACCTTACAATGAATAAAATTGTGGGTGCTTCCTGAATCAATCAACACTATTACCTTTTTCTTCTTGATTTGTCCTTCTATCTTGATGGTTTGAGGAGTGGTAATTCCCGCCAATGCATTACAAGATATGGTCGGATTTATTTGTTCTTCATCTAGGCTTTGTTCCTGGAGTATATCCTCTTCTTTTGACCTTTCTTGCTCCTTTTCTTCTTCCTCTTCACAATCTATGTAGAATAATTTCTTCTCAGCACACTTATGACCTTTAGTGTATTTGCTATCACAACTGTAACAAAGCCCTTTTGCTCTTTTTTCTTCCAATTGTTGTGGTGTCAACCTTATAGGTTGTGGAAGACTAGGGGCAACAACACTTCCGTCTTTATAGTTGTGAGTGGTATGCTTCCTAGTTGCCATAATTTTGCTTTCCATTTTTCTTGCTAACCTGAATGCCTTCTCTAATGAATCAGGTTCCCAAAGGCGAACATCATGTTGGATATTATCCTTTAAAGACCCCATGAACACATCAATCCTATGCTCCTCTGGAATATCTTTTACCCTTATGTTCAATTTTTGGAACTCCTCAATGTGCTCCATTATTGAACCCTTTTGTTTGAGACTTATCAATTGGCTAAAAAAAGTGTTGCTTTTTGTATCCTCATAATGTGCTATCAATTCTTCCGTAAAAATTGCCCAAGTGATAAATGGTTTACGAGAGCAAAGCCATTGATACCATACAAACTGATTTGGTTCCAAATATAAAGTTTCCATACGTACCTTTTGTGTGTTTTGCACATTATTGAGATCGAAGAATTGCTCCATCTGTAATATCCATGTGGCAGGATCCTTGCCATCAAACTTCCTCATATCGATTTTTGGAATATGGTGAACCTTCAATCCAACATTAGCGTCTATGGAATCATGATTAACATTTCTTTTGTTCTCATCATGAGTTTCCTTTAGTACCCTTTCACCCTTAGGGACCATTTCTTGTAGCAATTTATTCATATTTATCTTCAATTCGTCCATGTTTGTCTTCAAATCTATCTTCAAATCATCCATATTAGCTTCCACGTCAATCATCTTAGCTTCTACGCCTTTCTTTAAAAAGTCCATCTTAGCTTCTACACCTTTCTTTAAACCATCCATCTTAGCTTCTACATATTTCTTTAAACCATCCATCTTAGATTCTGTTCCTTTTTGTGCAAGGGACAGTTGTTGCACTTGGTCTTGTAATTTTGATATATCATGTTGCATTTCTTCCTCTTCTTCATGAGTCATGCTAGAGCTTTCAGGTTCCTTACTAGGTGTTTGCATTTTCTTTCCTCGAGGCATCATTTACTGATAAGAATGCTCTACTATACCCTTTGAATTCCTTCAAAATGAATTTTCAAACCAAGCTTAAGCAAAAATTTAAGAAAATCTACACACCTTTTTTCCCTTTGTAGGAGCTCGATATTGCCTCTGATGTATCTCTGTACTTTCCAATCATCTAGTTCCGAATTTGTGAGCTGTAGTAGCCCTCTATGTCCTCTTTCCAATGCCACAAGTGTTACCCAAATTGGATTCTCCAAGGAAGCGTTATGTGAAATCTCTCACAGTGACTTGCTTATAGACTAGTTCAGTAGAGCGAACTTGTATGACGTGCCACGAGTCACTGTTTCGACCTTTGGATATGAAACATGCATACAAGAAACTAAAGTCCGTCCTCTTTCTGTACCTTCTTACAAAATTTCAATCCAATCCCCAAAGAGAAAGTTATGACAATTTTCCCCAGGTCACCTGTTTTGAATGTAATTCAGGAGTCTGCAAAAAGACCAACTTCCTCAAATCATATCTCCACAAATATCACGCGAAAAGCTCTGAAATTTGGACCCAAGGTTTAGCGCGATTTCTTCTCAAATGGGTTTTTTTGCAACTTCTGAAACATCATAGAAAAAAATTTATAGCGAAAATGCCACGATGACCCGTTTGGAGCAGTGAAACCCTAGAATCCAAAGCTCTGATACCAAATGTTATGAAACCAGCTCAAGAAAAGATAGAAAAGATAGATTAATGCCTTAGAATTCAGCCTCTTCGAGGGGGCAACCTCCTTTAAATTACATAAATGAACAATTCTTGGATGATTCAAATGACAAAAACTCCTTTCTATATATAGGAGTCTAAGGAGTCACAATATAATCCAGTCGACCTAACAATAATAATATAAAGCCACAAAAATAACAATAGAGGGATTCTATGGGGCACAGTAATAAAAATATGGGGGCAATAGGGGCACAACAATATTAATAATGGGTATAACTACAATAGTAATGGGGTAATCACTAGTATTATAGGGACCCAACAGGGGCTGAGATAGAGAGATAAAGAAGGAGAGACAATGGGAGATAGAGATATAGATGGAGGAGGTAGAGATGTGCTTACACTGAAATCAATGCACACTATTAATCTAATTACTTTGAAATTAATGTACATCATACATATTGTTGCATCAAATCAGAAATCAACATCTACACTAAAATCAATGCATCTAGTGCAAACAATCAAATAGGATTAGAAATCAACATCTATACTGAAATCAATGCATCTAGTGCAAGCAATCAAATAGGATTAGAAATCAATATCTACATTGAAACCAATGCATCTAATGCAAGAAATCAAATATGAGTAGAAATCAACATCTACGTTGAAATCAATGCATCTAGTGTAAGGTATTAAATATTATTAGAAATCGACATCTAAACTGAAATCAATGCATCTAGTGCAAGCGATCAAATAGGATTAGAAATCAATATCTACACTAAAACCAATGCATCATGTGTAACCAATCAAATAGGAGTCGAAATTAACATCGACACTGAAATCAATGCATCTAGTGTAAAGTATTAAATAGAATTATAAATCAACATCTACACTAAAATCAATGCATATAGTGCATGTGATCAAATAGGATTAAAAATCAATAACCACATTGAAAATCTAAAATATTCATGACTTTCTAGATCTAAATTCTATGTCTGTGTTTGTCTCTATGAGATTCTTTCTTCTTCCCTATCTCTCCACCTTCCATTCTGTGTCTATCTCCCTCCCCCTCTCCTTCTCTCTCTTCCCCTCCCTCTCTCCCCCGTCTCACTCTATCTGCCTCTCCCTAACTTTCTCTATCTTTCTCTTCTTTCCTCTCTCCCCTTGCTATCTATATTTATACCTCCCTCCATCTCTCCTTATTTTTCTATCTCTCTACCCCCTCCATATATATCTCTATCTCCCATCTATCTCTCTTCCTCCCTCCCTCTCTTTGCCTCTCTCTTCTACCCCTTCCCCCACCCCATCTATATCTCTATCTCCCCTTGTCTCTCCTTCTCACCCCCAAAACATACACATACTTCCTCCCTCCCTCCCTCTCTCTCTCTCTCTCTCTCTCTCTCCATCGCTCCGTTGTCACTCCCTCTCCACCTTTCTCTCTCTATGTCTTTCTTCCCCTTCCAACTCAATCTCTCTCTTCTCTCTCTCAAGTCCTCTCTCTTTTTCTATCCTCTCTCTCCCCTTCTCTCCCACCTCCCTCTGTCTCTCCCCCCATCATACACACACTCTCTCTCCACCCCCAAACTTTGTCACTATCTCCCTCCCTTTCTCCTTCTCTCTCTCCTCCTCTCTCCCTCCTCCATAGCTATGTCTCCCTGTCTCTCTCTTCCCCTTCTTTCCCTATCTTTATCATGATAGTCTTAAATACTTCTTGGAAGTTCAATTTTAGGTCCCTATAGTACTAGTGTAACCCATTATTGTTATTAGTGCAACCCCCTTATTATATTGTTGTGCCCATGTAGTCCTAATATTGTTATTATGGTGCCCCATAGAAGCCCACTATTGTTATATTTGTGCACTTACATTATTATTGTTATGTCAGCTCTAATTATATTATGACCCCTAGAATCCTATATATAGAAAGGAGGTCTTTCCATTTGTAACATGAAAGAATTGTTCATTTTTGTAATGAAAAGGAGGTTTCCCCCTCGAAGAGGTTGAATTCTAAGGCGTTTATCTCTCTTTTCTATCTTTTTGTGAGCTGGTTCCATAACATTTGGTATCAGAGCTTTGGATTCTAAGGTTTCGCTACTCCAAACAGGTCATTGTGGAATTTTCGCTATAGTTTTTTGTTTTTTTTGTTTTGTTTTGTTTTGTTTTGTTTTTTTTTTTGTTTTGTTTTTTTGTTTTGTTTTTTTGTTTGTTTTGTTTTTTTTTTTTTTTTTCGACGTTTCAAAAGCTAAAAGAAACACCCATTTGAGATGAAATCTCGCTTAACCTCGGGTCCTAATTTTAGATCTTGTCTCACTCTATTTTCAGAGATATGATCTGAGGAAGTTAGGTTTTGTTCAAGCTCCAGAATTCCATCTCAAATAGGACATCGTGGAATTTTCACTATAATTGTTTTTCTACAAAGTTTCAGACTCTGAAATTAAAACCCATTTGATCCGAAAACTTGGTGAAGCTCGGGCCCAAATTTCAGATCTCGTTTCACTACATTTTCGGAGATATAGTCCAATATATTTAGGGTTTCTACAGGGTCTCGAATTACATCCCAAATAAGTGACTTTGGGAAAATTGTCATAACTTTCTCTTTGAGCATCAGATTTAAATTTTGTAAGAAGTGACATAAAGAGGGCGAATTGTAGTTTTTTGTGTATTTGTTTTAGGTCCTAAGGTTGAAACAATGACACATGGAACTTCGTACAAGTTCGCTCTACTGAACTAGTCTATAATCAAGTCATCATGGGAGATTTGACATAACGCTTCCTTGCAGAATCCAATCTTGATCAGACTTGTGGGGTTAGAAAGAGGACTCAAAGGGCTACTACAGGATGCAATTTTAGAACTTGGAGATCTAAAATTACAGAGTTACAGTTGTTTCAAGACCAAGCTCCTAAAATCAAGAAAAGGCGATATGAGGAAGTTTGATGGCAAGGATACGGTAAATTGGATACTATAGATGGAGCAATATTTTGATCTACATGAGGTGCAACTGTTACAAAAGGTACGTATTGGATATTCATATTTAGAACCGGATCAATTTTTATGGTATAAATGGCTTTGCTCTTGTAAACCACTTGTTACATGATCAATTTTCATGGAGGAAATGATAGCACATTATGAGGATACAAAGAGCAACACCTTGTTTAGCCAATTGATAAATCTCAAACAAAAGTGTTCAATGGTAGAGCACATTGAGGACTTTCAAAAATTGAATATAAGGGAAAATGATATTCCAGAGAAGCAGATGATTGATGTCTCCATTGGGACTTTAAAGGATATCATTCAACATGAGGTTCATCTTTGGGAACCTGATTCATTGGAGAGGGAATTCAGGTTGGCAAGAAAAGTGGAAAGAAAAATTATGGCAACAAGGAAGTCTACCTCTCACAACTATAAATATGGAAGTTTTGTTCCTCCTAGCCTTCCACAACCTACAAGGTTGACACCATAACAATTGGAAGAAAAAAGAGCATAAGGGCTTTGTTACAATTGTGATAACAAATACATTAAAGGTCATAAGTGTGCTGAGAAGAAATTATTTTACATTGATTGTGAAGAGGAGGAAGAAAAGGAACAAGAAATGTCAAAAGAAGAGGATATACACCAGGAACCAATCCCAGAGTAAGAGGAAATGAATTTGACCATATCTTGTAAAGTATTGGCAAGAATTACCACTCCTCAAACTCTCAATATAGAAGGACATCAAGAAGAAAAATGTTCAAGAAGTGAAAGATCACATCGAGCATAAAGAAATGAATCCAACAATATCTTGTAATGCATTGGCAGAAATTACCATTCCTCAAACTCTCAAGATAGAAGGACATATCAACAAGAAAAAGGATCAAGCAGTGAAAGATCACATCAAGCATCAACAACAAGTTCTCCAACTTTTAAAGGATATTGCCACTTTGGTGCATAATCGAATGAAACAATAGGAAGATCAACATCGCAGTGAAAGAAGTTTTGATATAGGCGATTGGGTATTTTTACGGCTACATCCATACAAACAAATGTCCCTCAAGCAAGCTATTTATGAGAAGGGAATGTTGTAAATACTACATTCACTTAAGAAATGACGACCTTACCTAATGGGAAGACACTTCAAGGTAAAAACGAATCATGATAGTCTTAAATACTTTTTAGAACAAAGATTATCTTCAGAAGAATAGAAAAAATGGGTCACAAATATGTTGGGTCATGACTTTGAAATCATCTACAAAATAGGGAAGCAAAATGTTGTTGCAAATGCACCCTCAAGAAAGGATGAGGATGTGGAAGCTTTGTTTTGTGCTCTTTCTATTATCCAACCAGATTGGATAAACAGAGCAAGGGATGAATGGAAGAATGATGAAGAAGTGTGGAAACTCATTCAAAAGTTGCAGAAGATCCCAGTTCAATCAATACTGCCAGAACTTGACAAGGAAGGAAAAATCATATTGGAACTTGAAGCATTCACAGAAATAAGAAATCAACAGCTACAAAATCAATCAATTTCAGAGTATCTCATCAAGTGGAAGAACTTACCCACTGAAGATTCCATATGGGAGGATGAGAATTTTATATGGAAGCATCCAAAACTACTCAAGCATTGAGGACAACACTTTTTGAATGAGAGGGGCATGTTAGATCCCTATAGTACTAGTGTAACCCCTTATTGTTATTAGTGCAACCACCTTATTATATTGTTGTGCCCATGTAGTCCCCATATTGTTATTATGATGTCCCATAGAAGCCCACTATTGTTATTGTTGTGCACTTACATTATTATTGTTATGTCGGCTCTGATTATATTATGGCCCCTTAGACTCCTATATATAGAAATGAGGTCTTGTCATTTGTATCATGCAAGAATTGTTCATTTGTGTAATGTAAAGGAGGTTTCCCCCTCGAAGAGGTTGAATTCTAAGGCATTTATCTCTCTTTTCTATCTTTTTGTGAGCTGGTTTCATAACATTCAAATATTATCTTCAGAGGAGCAACAAAAATGGGCCACAAAGATGTTGGGTTAGGACTTTGAAATCATCTACGAAAAAGGGAAGAAATTTTTTGTTGCGGGTGCACTCTCAAGAAGGGATGAGGATGTGGAAGCATTTCTCTATGCCATTTATAGTATCCAACTTGATTGGATAATTGAAGTAAGGTATTAATGGAAGAATGACGAAGAGGTTTGGACAATTATTCAACAGTTGCAGCAAGATCCTAGTGCATCTAATACATTTATATGGAAAAATGATTCATTATGGTACAAATATTGCTTATATCTATGTAAGAACTCCCTACTCAAACAAAAGGTTATTTTGGAATTACACACTTCTCTTATAGGAGGGAACTCGAGATTTTTAAAAACTTACCACAACGTCATGAAGGAATTTTTTTGGCATGACCATAAATCTGATATTCAGAAGCTTTTGGAAAAAAAAAATTGTTTACTACGAAAACAAAGTTGAGGCAATTAAGACCTCAGGTCTTTTATAACCATTAGTTATTTGAATTCAACGTTGGGAGGAAGTTTCAACATAGTTTATCATAGGCTTACCCAAGTCTGAAGGAAAGACTGTCATAATGGTGTTAGTTGATATAATTACTAAATATGCACACCTTTGTTTACTATCTCATCCTTTCAAAGCCAATATATTCACTACTACATTTGTGGAAACAGTTCAAAAGCTACATGGAAACCCAAATATTATTGTAAGTGACAAAGATCCCATTTTCATTAGAAAATTGTGGATATAATTATTTTCTTGTCTTGGTACTCATTTAGCTCATAGCTCATCTTATCATCCTCAATCAGATGGGGAAAACTAAGATAGTGAACACATGTCTTGAAGGATATATTTGTTGCTTTGTATCTGATAAATAAACACAATGGGTCAAGTGGTTACCTCTGGCAGAATGGTGGTATAACACTTCCTTCCATATTGTAGCAAAAATGATCCCATTTATGGCACTTTATGGATATCATCCACCATCCATCACATCGCCTTTAAGGGATAATTCTAAGGTTCAAGAAGTGGAAGATCACATCGAGCATCAACAAAAAGTTCTCTAACTCTTAAAGGATAACCTAACTATGGTGCAGAATTGAATGAAATAATAGGAAAATCAACATCGTAGTGAATGAAGTTTTGATGTGGGTGATTGGGTATTTTTACAACTACAATCATGCAAACAAATGTCCCTCAAGCAAGCCAAGAAGGATAATAAATTATCACCCAATTACTGTGGCCCTTATAAGCTATTGCAAAGGATTGGTAATGTGGCATACAAATTGGAGTTGCATGTATCATCACAAGTACACCCAATTTTCAATGTTTCATGCTTAAATAAGCTTATAGGTGACAAGATCTTAATTCAAATTATATTTCCAAAACTAGAAGAGGAAGGAAAAAACATATTGGAACCTGAAGCAATCACATAAAAAAGAATTCGACGGCTACGGAATTGATCAATTTCAAAGTATCTCATTAAATGGAAGAACTTACCTATTAAAGATTCCACATGGGAGGATGAGTGTTTCATATAGAAGCATCCAAAACTACTCAAGTGTTGAGGACAACACTTTTTTGAAGGAGAGGGGTATGGTAAGTCCCTATAATACTAGTATAGCCCCCATATTTTTATTGTTGTGCACCATAGAACCCCCATATTGTTATTGTTGTGCCCCATAGAAACCAACTATTGTTATTGTAGAAGCCCTTACATTATTATTGTTATGTAGGCCCTAATTATTTTTAGATCCTTTAGACTCCTATATATACCAAGGATCTCTTTTCATTTGAATCATCCAAGGATTGTTCATTTATGTGGTGTAAAAGAAGGTTTCCCCCTCGAAGATACTTATTTTCAAGTCGTTGATCTATCTTTTCTTCTGTTTTTTTTAATCTAGTTACATAACATCAGTATACATTGAAATCAATTATTCATTATTAGGTTCAATAGTGGTGTGGTACAATGAACTTACTTTTCTATGAACATCCAATAATATCCTATTAATCTTATTAATCCATTTAATTTGGATATGTTATTATTCTTGGCCCCTTTCGTGATTGTTTTGATTTTGTTTGAATCTAAATTGACCCCTTCATCTAATATAATATGAGGAAGGTGTTATACTTCTTCTTTGCCAAAAAAGAACTTTAATAGAATTGCATAAATATATTTTCTTCTGAAAGAGACAATAGCTTCAAAATTATACTTTTTTTTTTTGCTACATCCATGCCTTGAATATCAATTGTCTCCAAAATATCTACATTTGTTTATCCATTTCTTATCTCTATATTGATGTTGTTATTTCTCTTATGCCAACTTTTGGTGTGGTATATACATGTTTGTGTAGTATTTACCCAATTTATCATTAAAATACTTACTTGACCTTTCTAGAACCTTGAATGATGTTTTGTGGATCTTATTTTTTTGTTCAATTATTTTTGTTGCTTGTCTTGCCTCTACAATAGGTTTTGGTCTCTATAGTTTTAATTCACTATGGATGTTATACTTTAATCGAATAATGTACATTTTCAACGATTCTTCATATGAGATTTAAGATCATCTTTTTGCAATAACGTCCCATTCATGTGTATAGCCATTTACATTGCCATTTTTCTTTAAATGAGTGAACTTGGTGTAAATGTCATCTTATTTTTCATCATGAAACCTTTAAACAATTTAGTGGTGGATTTTTGCTAGTGGAAAGAGAGAGCATTATACCACCATAACAACTAATCATAAGCCTCTACTCCCAAACAATTTAGTGGTGGATTTTTGCTTGTGGAAAGAGTGGGCATTAGACCACCATAACAACTAATCATAAGCCTCTACTCCCAAAGTTTTGGAGGTTGTCATTATTATTTTTTTCAATAAGAAAGGGATTTTATTCAAAATCACCCTCCATTTTATCGACCTAGATGATAATACCTTTGTGGCCTTTTCTACTATTTTTAATCGTTATCTTCAAATCTTGAATTATTTATACCTTCTAAAATAAATTTTGTTTCTTTAATTTGTATCATCAACTTCACATAAATAATTCTCTCTCTCTCTCTCTCTCTCTCTCTTCAAATCTTGAATTATTTAGACCTTCTAAAATAAAATTTGTTTCTTTAATTTGTATCTTCAACTTCACGTAAATATTCCTCTCTCTTTCTCTCTCTCTCTCTACCTTCTAAATTGAAATTTGTTTCTTTAATTTGTATCTTCAAATTCACATAAAGAATTTTCCCCCTCTCTCCACCCTCCCCCTCCCCCTCTCTCTCTCAACTTTTATTGTTAGGTCCCTATACTACTAGTGTAACCCCTTATTGTTATTAGTACAACCCCATTATTATATTGTTGTGCCCATGTAGTCCCCATATTTTTATTATTGTGCCCCATAGAAGCCCATTATTGTTATTATTGTGCCCTTATATTATTATTGTTATGTCAGCTCTGATTACATTATGACCCCTTAGACTCCTATATATAGAAAGGAGGTCTTGTCATTTTTATGATCCAAGAATTTTTCATTTGTGTAATGTAAAGGAGGTTGCCCCCTCAAAGAGGCTTATTTCTAAGGCGTTGATATATTGTTTCTATCTTTTTGTGAGCTGGTTTCATAACATTTGGTATCAAAGCTTTGGATTCTAGGGTTTCGCTGCTCCAAACAGGTCATAGTGGAATTTTAGCTATAACATTTTTCTACGATGTTTCAGAAGATAAAACAAAAACCCATTTGAGCCAAAATATTTCTAAACTTCGGGTCCGAATTTCAGAGCTTGTATCGCTATAGTTTCAGAGATATGATCTGAGGAAGTTAGAGCTTTTGCAGACTCCTGAATTACATTCCAAACAGGTGATCTGGGGAAAATCGTCATAACTTTTTCTTTGAGCATCAGAATGAAATTTCGTAAGAAGTTGCAAAAAGAGGATTGCCTGTAGTTTTCTGTGTATAGTTTTCATATCCGAAGGTCAAAACAGTGACACGTGGCACTTCATACAAATTCTCTCTTCTGAAAAGGTATATAATCAGACCATCTTGGGAGATTGTGCATAACTCTTTCTTGGAGAATCCAATTTTGATAAGACTAGTGGCATTGGAAAGACGACGTAGAAGGCTACTGCGGGTCGTGATTTCAGAACTAGAAGATCCAAAATTACAGAGTTACAGTCGTTTCAAAATCAAACTCCTAAAATCAAGAAAAGGCAATATGAGGAAGTTTGATCGCAAGGATCTGTTAAATTGGATACTACAGATGGAGCAATATTTTGATCTACATGAGGTGCAACTGTTACAAAAGGTACGTATTGCATCTTCATATTTAGAACCAGATCAATTTTTATGGTATAAAGGGCTTTGTTCTCGTAAACATCTTGTTACGTGGTCAATTTTCATGGAGGAAATGATAGCACATTATGAGGATACAAAGAGCAACACCTTATCTAGATAAACACCACAACAATTGGAAGAAAAAAGAGCAAAAGGACTTTGTTACAAAGTGGAAAGAAAAATTATGGCAACAAGGAAGTCCACCTCTCACAACTATAAAGATGGAAGTGTTGTTTCTCCTAGCCTTCCACAAACTACAAGGGTTACACAACAACAATTGGAAGAAAAAAAGAAAAAGGGTTGTGTTACAATTGTGATAACAAACACATTAAAGGTCATAAGTGTGCTGAGAAGAAATTGTTTTACATTGATTGTGGAGAGGAGGAAGAAAAAGATCAAGAAACGTCAAAAGAAGAGGATATATACTAGGAACCAACCCCAGAGAAAGAAGAAATGAATTCGACCATATGTTGTAAAGCATTGGAAAGAATTACTACTCCTCAACCTCTTAAGATAGAAGGACATATCAAGAAGAAAAAGGTTCAAGAAGTGAAAGACCACATCAAGAAAAAAGAAATGAATCCAACCATATCTTGTAATGCATTGGCCAGAATTACCACTCCTTAAACTATCAAGATAGAAGGACATATCGAGAAAAAAGAATTTCAAGAAGTGAAAGATCACATAGAGCATCAAGAAATGAATCTGACCTTATCTTGTAATGCACTAGAAGAAATTACCACTCCTAAAACTCTCAATATAGAAGGACATATCAAGAAGAAAAAGATTCAAGAAGCGAAAGATCACATTGAGCATCAACAACAAGTTCTCCAACTTTTAAAGGATAACGACACTTTGGTGCAGAATCGAATGAAACAACAGGCAGATCAACATCGCAATGAAAGAAGTTTTGATGTAGGTGATTGGGTATTTTTATGGTTACATCCATACAAACAAATGACCCTCAAGAAAGCTATTTATGAGAAGGAAATGTTGGCAATACTACACGCACTTAAGAAATGGCGACCTTACCTAATGGGAAGACACTTCAAGGTAAAAATGGATCATGATAGTCTTAAATACTTTTTAGAACAAATATTACCTGTAGAAGAACAAAAAAAATGGGTCACAAATATGTTAGGTTATGACTTTGAAATCATCTACAAAAAAGGGAAGCAAAATATTGCTGCAGATGCACTCTTAAGAAAGGATGAGGATGTCGAAGCATTATTTTGTGCTATTTCTATTATCCAACAAGATTGGATAAACGAGGCAAGGATGAATGGAAGAAGGACGAAGAAGTGTGGCCACTCTTTCAAAAGTTTCAGAAGATCCCAATTCAAACAATATTGCCAAAACTTCACGAGGAAGGAAAAATCATATTGGAACCTAGAGCAGCCACATAAACAAGAACCCGACAGCTGCGAAATCGATCAATTTTAGAGTATCTCATCAAGTTGAAGAACTTACCCGCTAAAAATTCCACATGGGAGGACAAGAATTTTATACAGAAGCATCAAGAACTTCTCAAGCGTTGAGGACAACACTTTTTGAAGGAGAGGGGCATGTTAGGTCCTTATACTACTAGTGTAACCCCTTATTGTTATTAGTACAACCCCCTTATTATATTGTTGTGCCCATGTAGTCCCCATATTTTTATTATTGTGCCCCATAGAAGCCCACAATTGTTATTATTCTACCCTTACATTATTATTATTATGTTAGCTCTGATTATATTATGACCCCTTAGACTCCTATATATAGAAAGGAGGTCTTGTCATTTGTATCATCCAAGAATTGTTCATTTGTGTAATGTAAAGGAGGTTTCCCCCTCGAAGAGGCTTATTTCTAAGGAGTTGATCTATCTTTTCTATCTTTTTGTGAGCTGGTTTCATAACATTTATTCTCTCTCTTTCTCTCTCTCCCTCGACTTTTATGCTCTCTCTCTCTCTCTCAACTTTTATGGTTGCGAATATAATCTCTCTCTCTCTCCGTCTCCCCCCCTCCGCTCTCTCTCTCTCTCTCTCTACTTTCATGGTTGTGAATATAATCTCTCTCTCTCTCTCTCTGGTTGCGAATATTCTCTCTCTCTCTCTCTCTCTCTCTCGACTTTTATGGTTGCGAATATAATTTCTCTCTCTCCGTCTCCCCCCCCCCTCTCTCTCTCTCTCTCTGGTTGCGAATATATAACCTTAAAGAAAATTCATATAAAATTGTAACAATTAATTGTTCCTACATTTTATTTTGAACTCTATATTTCTAGCTCTATTGCCAAAGGGAGTATGTATGCTCACATTACTCGTTAACTTTTTCAATAAGATAAGAAATAATAATAATATAAAAGTAAATAAATGAGGATTTACAATGACTTTTACTTCTAATATAAATATAGCTTAAGGGATATATTTGTGCCTTTTAAATGAAAGGGTTTGTTTTTTATGTACATTTATTTACTTACTTTTATTAATTAGTTATTGATATTATTTTTATATTTATCGTTTTTCTTTATTTTATGTGTATAATAGTTAATATCATCTGAGTGTTGATTTCTAAGCTCACATCATTTTAGGTTGAGGAAGTAGATCATCACATAGACCATATGATGATACACAAATTCCACAACTTCTAGGTAGCATTGATAGATTTCTAAGCTTGGAATTCAAAATCATAAGGCTCTTTCTTTGAGGATACAATGGTGATCCACCTTTGTGCTAAAGGATTTTTCACACTAGAATTTTTCTACTAAACAAGCATATTGTTAATTGCTTGTAAATGCCCTTGGTTTATGGTTAATATTGGCTTCTTTATAAGGTAGTGGAAGTTAACATTTGTTTTATTTGTATACAAAATTGTTATCATGGATCTCGACCTAGGTAAGAATGTCTCATCTCCTTTTTTAATGCTAAAACAAAAAGTCTCTCATAAATAGTGGTAGCACATGATATGGACAAATTTATTACCTTGGCCTTAAAATTACGTGATTTTCTACCTAGTCTCGTTGCTCAAACTTTAATTAGTGTTGATTTGAATGGGGATCCTCCCAAAAGTCGTTTTTGGGTGTGAGCATCGCAACTAGACACAAGTATTGAGACTACGACATATTCCTTTTTGGTGTAGTACATGTGTCGAGCATTGTCACAGTTACTTCTTTTTTGAAAGAAAGTGCTTCCTACGAAAGAAAGTGATGGAATAGCATATATACATGGTAAGTGGATCCAATGAAGTGAAACTAGTTAATGATTGTGATTATTCTTCCTTAATTGTCACTATAGAAAAATCACTCCATATCATATTATCCAGATCATTAAATGACTAAAAAATACATCATTATTATTGAAAATAATCAAGAATAAAAATTACTCTTAACTAATTTTTATTATAAATAATTGTGCTAGGGATTGATAATATTAATGGTCCATCATCAATGTCAAAAGAGATAATCCCTTTGTATATATGACATTTCCCTCACCTAAAGACAATCTTAACAGTATGAAAGGGGGAAGAGAATGCATCATTTAAAACAAGAGGGGTTGCATGGCAGCAAGTCCCTGCCATGGACCTTGACTTGCATGTAAGTAAAAGGGGGCATGTGATTGTGTTAGTTTCAGTTTACATAAGAAAAATGTCAAACTAAACCTTTGATTTGAGACCCTTGGTAAAGATACTATGTTCATATGTTGGACCTTTGATTTGAGACCCTTGGTAAAGATACTATGTTCATATGTTGGAACTTGATTTGAGACCCTTCGTAAAGATACTTTGTTCATATGTTGGAGTATACAACCCACTAGTATAGTAGATTGATTGCTATTGGTTTTAATTGATTGAAAGCTTGGACGTATAGCAAGATGAAATAAGAGGTTTGGCATACGGGAATGGTATATGAAATGAAACACAGTTGTTGGTCCTTCAAACTGCTAAAGTGGTTAGTCTGCAATCCCCTCATGTCTCGTAAGTGTGAAAGAACTGTCTGACCTTAACTATTCCAAAAGGCACCATTATAAGGATCACTCGTTCTTTTCCCACTTCATATATTTTTTAGACCGCTTTGACTCATCAATTATTTATGGAAAGTTCCATCTTACACTCAAACATGTATCTCATTATATATGATTATCCAGTTATAAATATTTTGTCAAAAGATGTTAATAAACTCCAATCAATTTGATTCATCAATTGAATGGCTTGGAGTTCCTATAGGTTGTATGTGGAGTGAAGATTGTCTTAAGCTGTATTGAACGAGTTGTTGTATAGACAAAACTACTAAACACAAGTCTCAGAGAGGAGGAGTCAAATGAACTCTTAAAAAGATATGAATTTGATTTTATAGATTGATTCTCAAATAGATCCAAATAAATTCTTACTAGCCTTAGTCCAAGCCACTTAGCTGTCTTGCTTCTTTCTTGCTTGGTCTAAGCCACTTAGCCGGTCTTGCTACTTTCTTACTTGGTCCAGCAGAGAAACAAGCCACCTTCAGATACTAGCTTATTAGTCCTAGCAGTTAGTTCCATAGAAACTCTCTTTCTTTTTCCAAGTTTGGCCCAATCCATTAAAAGGAGGTTGAACCGATCCCTTAGAAAGAGAAACAATTTGTCCATCCACACTTGTTCCCCAATAGAAACCCAAAGAGGTATTGTGGAGCTCGACCCAAAGATAAGCATCATGTAACTACACCCAATGTCGACTCGGGAAAGATACAAAGCTAGCAGATGCTCTAGCTTGTGTTTCTCATTATCATGATGTTGGTCCTCTTGCTTGATCCCCATCCATCGTTTAACGCTAGATATGGTAATAAAAACAAAGAAAACATAATAAATACTAAGAAAACATTTGTGAGACAACCCCCTCTTGTGAAATATAACAACTCAGAATCAAAGGTAATGAAGTCCCATACGGTGCATAAATAACAACACACCTACTGAATCTGGCTGGTGTTTCCATCAACCTGAAGTTTTGTTGAATCACTGGGCTCCCACTTTGGCCAACAATTAGACAGATCACAATAATTTTGTGTGCTAGACTTCTCCTTTACTTCAGATTTTAGGGCATACTTCTCCTTTACTTCAGAGTTTAGGGCTTGAATAGTTTTTTAGATCACTAGGTACGATTAACTCCAATATTGTGCCCCTTGTTCCCCAAGAAAACACACATCCATTACAAATCAAGTTATAAATGCAATATTGAATCTGAAAAATGGTTATGTCAAGTCCATTTGGAATTGTAAACTTATGCAATCACATGAATTTTCTACATCTATTTGCAAATCTTTTCACATTTGCATAATCTTTATTCTACTAGTAGTTGGTTACCTGCTTATCTAGAACACATAAATATCCTTCTATCGCTTGTGTCTTGCTTTCTTGAGATGTGATAGAATAAATTGCAAGTGTAAAACAAAAATGCATAACTGATTTTCTCAATTCCTTCTTGAGTGAGTTTTATAATTAAGGCTATGATCACAAGGATCCCGGGCACAGGGGCTTATGGCCAATCTAAAATGGATTATGGAAGGACCTATTTGAACAAGTGGTAGTGAGAACTTCAAGTAAGAACACAAAATCCCAGCACGTATTGTGTTTGATCCTTATTCCTATTTCATTGTGCTTTCTGTCTTGTTTAGAAGTATAGAGTAACTGATTAGTCTCCTCCTTACTTATTAAGAGTAATAAATTCTTTCACTCTAATATCATTCATACTTTTAAGAAATAGAATTGATCAATCCTTTTTACTTCCTAAGACCTTCATAATTCCTAAGCACATTGGAATGGTGTGTGTTTGGACCATGGGGACAAATTAATGATTCAATATGCAGGCCACTTTTCATGAGCAACACACTTCACCGAGATTCAAAGTTTGTATTTTAGGTTAGATTTGGTTATCCAGTTGTTACGTGAACATTGCCATTTTTAGAAAATATGTAGAAGAATGTTCAACAGGATTTTGTTGTACTGGTACTTAGCAATTTCACAATAGATTTTGGTCTCATTTAGAAAAATGAGTCTCCTATGGGTGTGGCCAATAATATGAGCATAATTGGGAGGATTATTACATGATAACATTGATATTATGCATATTGATTATGGTAAAGGACAGGCTTACATTCATCAAAAAATGACATTATAGCAAGAAAACCAAGACGAGATAGGTGCAGTACTATGATGCATAAGAGTTTGGAAAGGGCCAACCTTAATACACTGTAGTAAAAGTTAAGTGTGGCACCTACTTCAACATATCTAGTTGACCTATGAAGGGATAATTACTAGACAATCACTACAACAAAACAGGCAATTTGCGCCAGATTTAGCACCAGATTCTAGTGCATTTTTTTCTCAATTGGGATGAGCAACCTGGCGCTAAATCTGGCTCTATTGTACAATTTTTAAAGCGTCATTTTTTGCACCAAATTTTGCATCTTTTTTACGCCAAATTTTCCATCATTTTCTGCATCATATTTTGCACCAAGATTTTCGTTTGGTTTTACAACAGGTTTTGCTTCTAGTTTTGTGCCTTTTTTTGCATCTATTTTTGCATCATTTTTTGCTTCCTCTTTTGTGGAATTATTTGCTTCTATTTTTGTGTCATAATTTGCATCGATTTTTACATCTTTGACATATTATTTAGCGCCTTTTTTTACATCCAATTTGTGCCAATTTTTGCATCTGGTCTTATGCCATCTTTTGCTTCTAATTTTGTACTTATTTTTACATCTATTTTTGTGCCAAATTTTCTGCCTTTTTTTACACCATCTTTTCCATCCAATTTTGCACCATATGTTGAATCTGATTTAGTGCCAAATTTCGCATGCATTTTTGCACCATTTTTTGCATCCACTTTTGCATTTTATTTATCTCCCTTTTTTGCATCCTATTTTGCACCATATTTTGCATTTAATTTTGCATCATTTGTTGCATCCAATCTAGCATCATTTTTAACACCATTTCTTGCATCCAATTTTTCATCCTTTTGAGCATCTAAATTTGCATCCTATGTTGAACCATATATTGCATCCACCTTTGCATCCCATTTTGTGTCTATTGTTACGTTCACTTTTGAGCCATTTTTTCGTCTACTTTTGCATTTGTTTTTGCACCAAGTTTTGAATGATTTGTTGCATCATTTTACATCCAATGTTGCATCTCAATTTGCATCCAAAATTGAGCCATTTTTATGCCCATTTTTGCACCATTTTTCTTCTTTTGTGTCCAATTTTGCATCATTTTTTATGTCCAAATTTGCATCCTTTTTGGTATCTAGTTTTTCATCCTTTTTGGCTTCCAAATTTGCATCCTTTTTTCTGCCACATTTTGTGTCCACATATGCGTCTCATTTTGCACCTAGATTTTAGTTGGAATTTTCATCTAGTTATGCATCATCTTTGACATCCTTGGTTTCACCATTTTTTAGTCCCATTTTGCATCTTGTTTTGTGTCTTTTCTTACATCCTTTTTGCATCCTAATTTTACACCATTCTTTGCATCCTCATTTTGGTGTCCATTTTTGCATCCTTGTTTGCACCCAATTCGGTATCCTTTCATATGCCCTATTTTGTTCCCTTCTTTGTGTCTAGTGTTGCACCCTTTTTTAATTTTACTTTAAAAACCTTTTTGTTTCATTGTTTGCATATTGTTTTGATGGCTAGTTTAACATCCAATTCTACTCCCAATTTTTCATCCATGGTTAAATCCACTTTTGGCTTCTTGTTTAGAGTTTTACTTTTATTTCCATTTATGACCACCTCTATGGGTTCATTTTACTAAGTTCATTTACATAGTGAAATATATTAAATTTTCTAAATATCATTTTGCTGTAGGATTTAATGCATGGTTAGATGAAAACAAAACCCTCTCAGTTTATCTCAGAAACCTAGGACAAACCAATTAAGAGAAAGGTTGTTCTAAGGCTTAGGATTCTTAGTAGATCAAGATGTAGAGTATAGATTAAGAAAAATAGAATGAATTCTTGTGAGTCCTTGCATGAAGGTCTTCTTGGAGTTTTTCGTATAGCCAAGAAGCGCTCCTAGCTAGCTCCAAAGCTTGGTCCTACACATAAGAGAGAGAATAAAGCAACCTTCACAACATAATATCTTAATAATCAAAACTATAAAAAACATATAAATATTATTTAATAAATAAATATAAACCAAAAACCCATGCATACATTAGTTAAATAGAAGAAGTAAAGAATGAATAGAAACATATGGAAGGAAGAACAACTGATCTATATGAATAAAGGAGTTGGAGGAAAGTTACAACAATCAGATATAGTTGCAACATCACCTCCCCCAACTCATAGCTCCAAAACTCTCCCTCTCAAGACAGATCTCAAGAGCGTGACAATACAAAATTCCCATCATTTTTTCAATGGCCAAGCCTCTAATATATAGGAAAGTGGAGGCTATGAAGATTTCCAAAATTCCTCATTAGTTCAATTTGGGAAAAATCTTTTGGGTGAATAATGTTTCCTCATATAAAAAAGGAATTTTCCACTTTTTAGATGCTTTTGTGCTTAGGAAAAAGCTTCCCCATGCTTTATGGTTCTTTCCCACTTTTGTATGCTTTTATTTTTTAGGAAAAAGCTAAAGATGAGGATAAAGAGATTACATTCCACCATATGTTTCCGAAAGTGACCAAGAATGTCAAATTCAAATTCTAGTTTGCTTATGTTTTATTTTTTTTTAAATATATATTTAGTTTTAGTATTTTTTTTTTCTAGAAAAATATATTTAGTTTTTGGTATATTTTTCTATAAGAAAAATTATATTTTGTTTTTATAAAAATGGATTTTAAACATTCCATTCATGCTAAATTTGTGATTTTATGATAGGAGTTTAAATTATATATAGTAAAGTAACTTAATGTCATGTGTCGTGTTGCTGAGATGGGTGTTATACATCTCTTTCTTGCTAAGTTATAGAATGTGCTTGGGTTTTCTTAATGCAATAAAACTAATTATGTTCTTCATGATATCTTGAAATGTTCATCTTGAACCAGGCTAATAAAACAATAAAGTTAAAATAGGTTTTCCTTTGTCCTTTATAGATCTTTGTCCCCATTAATCTTGGTCTTAATAGATTAATTGTCTTGTGGTGGCCTTGAGTGGTCACTTCCATTAGTTGCATGCTTTGTAGTTTTCAGTTAGTGACATTTTTTAGGCTTGATAATATGTTATTTAATTTATCAAAATGTGTTATTGTCCATATTATTGTTAAATATTAATATTAAATATGTTGATTTTTAAGCATGTTTTAGCAAAACTTTCCCAAAATGTTTATAGATTGAATTTTATAATGCAATTATTCTTTGCTTGATGAAATTGTTTTGGATATTTTTTTTAATGATTCATTGATTGATGAAATTGTTATGGATATTTTTTTTAGTATATTAAATTGTATGTGATAAAGTCAAAAATCACCTCTTTTTTAGATTTTCATTGATCAATTTCCCTTAAGGCCATCAAGTTCACCATTTGGTCCCAGCTTAAGGAAATATAGGAGTCATGAAGTGGAATTGTCCAAGCACTTAAATCTTGAGACATGTTTCTTTTTAGTCACTTTATACTTTCTTTCTATGTAAATTTTTGATGAAAATAGTCTTGGAACATGAGGGGCGTCAATAGTAAGCGAAAACAAACTCCTAAAAGAAAAATGGTATGCAAAGCACCCATAAATAATTTTGATATAAGAAGCAAAAATATTAAGTGAGGTTCAACCTCATATAATTAGAAAATGGGGGAGGAATTTCCAAGTAGTAGTGATTGATGCTTAGAGATACTTGGGTGGAATGGTTATTATTTGAAATGATTAAGACATCAAGGTTACCAATATGTTTACCTCTTTTCGCATTATGACAATACAATTTTAGTTAATTGACATTGAGGACTACTACCATGTATCCAATGTCTATGACTCCAATATCGCAAATGGAAAACCTCTATTTCTCAATTCTATTTCTAGCACAAGTAATTTATACTCCCCATCTCCATGGATTGTTGGGAGTGACTTCAATATTATAAGTGTCTCGAGGAAAAGAAAGAATGAATCGAAATGTTTAACAAGATATTTTGTAAGCTATACCATTAAAGCCACAAAGTAGTCTCCATTAAAGTTGTCAAGAAATGAGTCTCCAACCCACACATGTGGATCAATGAGATGTAATACATGTGTGTGTGGTTACGAACTCAATACACCTCTATAATAACTCCACAAACTTATGTATTTCACTCTGTCACATAAATTGACAGTAGTGTGACATAAGTAAACCAAGAGTAGACATGAAAGCCTTAGGAAACAAACATTCCTTAGATCCTCAATTAGGTGCTTAAATGATGAAGTGAAAATGCAAGGAGAAAAGAAGAATTCATGATTTAACCATCACATACATGTGATCAAGTGTGACTAGGAGTGTATATATTCATATATTTTCCAAAGAGGGAGTGAATACATGAGTTACCATTTATTTGCCCTTATTTTTCTTTCTTTTTCATTTTCTTATATATAGGACTTAGGGAATAAGGTTTTCATAAGTTTGGCACAACTCATAGATATAAGATTTACATGAATTTTCACTTCAACCTTAGAGTTTAGACTTAGATAAATCAATATAGTGTATGTTTAATGATTTTGGCTTTCACTTTTTTATTGTATTCCATCACAAATACAAAAGGGGAAATATTTTGCCACAAATCTATGAATGCTTAATCATAAAGTCGTCATGTGATGAAAACAAATTAATGATGTTATTCTCTACGAAAATGATGGGTATTCTTGAGAAAATCTTATGCTTGTGGATGTTTCCTCCCTGGTTGAGAGGGAGTGAGGGTAGACACCATGTTATCCATGTGTCATGTACTATGGCTAGGATTAACAATCGTAAGCCTAGTAAAGGCACTAGTAGGGATAATGGTGGATTGGATAAACATCTGGGACCAATATTCTTTGAGAATTTGGACATTGACTAGGACTAATCGCCATAAGTCAAGTACATTAATCCAAGATAAGAATAGTCATGAGGATTGACATTTTCTGGTGTCAAATATTATGATAGTGGATTAGGAAATGATCATGTGAGGACATACCTGGTAAACATCTTGGTGGGGTAAGTGCCTTGAAAGGCAGTGGTGTCCAAATTTATGCCTCCCAACATTGTGCTCTAATCTAATGGAGAGATAAACTTGTTAGTCAAGGCCTTACTATTTTGAAAATTTTGGCTATGATGATGTAAATCATCATTGATACTTATCAATCTAGATCCATTCTTATATGAATATTTCAACTTGAGAGTACTTTTTTGTCTCATTATGAGTACCTCACTAGTTTAGAGGGAGGGTCATCATCTTCATTATTTCCATCATCACCACCATCAATGTGATCATTATTGTCATCATTTCATTATCATCATAATCACCATTCATGTCTTCTTCATGATCATCATCATCATCATGATTTTGTATATTGTCGTCAATTGTTCATAATTATAGGTATCATAAGAAATATCACCAACCTTAGGACACATGATATATGAAAGAAAAATAACCACTTTATTTTTTAGAAATGATTGATGATCATCAACAACACTACCATTATCATCGTCATTATAATTGTCATCATCCCCATCATCATAACTAATATAAGTTTTATCATAATTTTTGTCATCTTCATCATGAACATCATAATCATCATTCATGCCATTATTGTTCTTGATTATGACCAAGATGAAAATAATGATAATGATGATCAGATGATGATGACTTGGAAGATGACGCCAAAGATAATTATTATGATTTTTACCATGATAACATTTAAAAATTGGGAGGAATGGCCAAGGTCATTAGCATCATCATCATTGTCATTGTAACTCCCATTGTCTTTATCATCATTGTCATTATCATAACAATCGCAATTCATGTCATCGTCATCATCTTCATTATCATCATCGTTATAATTATTGACATTGTGATCAGTTGTTCATAATTTTCAATGTCATAAGAAATATAATCAATGCAAAAGATATGATGTGTGTTGGCAAATGGATGCAAAAGTAAACAAAAAAATGGGGGTAAAAATAGACGTAAATTTGGATGAAGAGTGGACACAACATAAGTAGATGCAGAACAAGACAGAAAAATTGAACAAAAGTGGATGAAAAAGTAGATGCAATAGTTCATACAAACTTGAACACAAAATAGGACTCAAACATGGATGAAAAAGTGGAAGAAAACATGGGCACAATAGTAGGCATAAAACTTAGCATGAATTGTGGTGAAACAAATGTGGATACTCCAATGAATGTAAAAAAAAAAGGACACAAACTTGAATGCAAAAAGTAGGAAAGCTTGGATGAAAAAAGGGATGCAAACATGGGCCAAACATGGGTGCAATAGTGAACACAAAATTAGTTGCAAAACTAGACAAATCAAAAGTGGATGTAAAAGTAAATTCGAAATGGGATGCAAAAAACATAAACAATATTTGATGCAAACTTGGACACAAAAGAGGATGCAAATATGGATGCAATAGTGGAAGAAAATGTGGGTTGCAATGATAGGCATAAGATATGGCACAAATAATAGCACAAAAAAGGTGGATGTAATAATAGACACAAAAAAATATGCAAACTTAGATGCAAGACAAGATGCTATAAGGGATGTAAAAGTGGATGCAAACACGGGTGCAACATGAGAAACAAAATTGGATGCAAAATATGGATGAAATGGAAGTACATGCAAAAGAAGATACAAAATGAGATGCAAAACCCAACACAAAAGTGGATGCAAAAATAGATGAAATATTTTATGCAAAAGAGGATGTGAAGATGGATGCAAAATTGGAAGCAAACGTGGGTACAACAGTATGTGCAAAACATGGAACAAATTTTGTCACAACAAAAGTAGATGTAATGATAGATGCAAAAAAAGAAGCAAATGAAGATGAAAAATAGGATGCAAAAAGGGATGTAAAAGTGGGTGTAAACATGGGTGCAACAATGGATGTAAAATAGCTTTTCCAACTTATTTGAAAGAGCAATTTTATCCCAACAATTAGACTTGTAGCATAAAGAACATGGTTAATACATATGATTCGACCAAAAACTAGTTACTACCAAAATTCAACCAAAAAAAATATTACTGCATAAAAATAGAATTAAAAACAAAAAAAACAAAAACAAAAATTTCCCAAATTAAAAATAAATAAATGATAAACTTTTTTTTACCAAAATTTAGCGATTTTTTTAGTGCTAATACTAACATCACCATTACAACAAGATATTTTTTTAGTGCTAATACTGCCATTACAACAAGATATAAGAGGGATATAATGCAAAAAGTTTAATAATAATATGTATGTAGAAGATGGTCTTCAGACTGGTGAATTCATGATAATCAATGGGACTACAGTCAAAATAATTGGATGTTATTTACTTTTTTACATAGATTGTCAAAATAATTGCATAAATCGATTTTTTTTAACCAAAATTTAACAAAAACTTTGCTAGTGCTAACATTAGAACCACCATTACAACAAGATATCTTTCTAGTGTTGACAACACCATTATAGTAAGATACCTCAAGAGAGATAGAAAATTTAAAAAGTATGATAGTAATATGTATCCAGAAGATGGTAGTGAAACTAGTAATTGTTCATTCTCATTATCATAATCATTGTCATCATCATCACCATCATCCTTGTCATCGTTATTGCCATCATTACATTATCATCATAATCACCATTCATGCCATCATCATCAGCTCCATCATCATCATCATTATAGACATTGTTTGCAATTGTTTATAATTATAGACGTTGTAAGAAATATCGTCAACCCAAAAAATGTGATCAGTGCTAGAAAAGGGTTGTTTAGGACACATTGATATACGTAAGAGAAATAACAACTCTATTTTTGAGAGATGATCGATGATCATCATTATCACCACCATTATCATCGTCATTGTCATTTTTATCATCCCCATCATCATCATTAATGTAATTTCTATCAACATTGTTGTAATCATCATCATCATTCATGCCATTATTGTTTTTGATGATGATCTAGATGAAAATGATGATGATGACACCAAAGATAATGCTTATGATTATGACAATGGCAACATCTAAAATTGGGAAGATTCGCCAAGGTCATTAGCATCATCATCATCATAATCATTGCCATCATCATCATTAATGTCATTGTAACCACTATCGTCTTTATCATCATAATCACAATTCATGTCATCGCCATCATCTTCATTTTCATCATTGTCAATATTATTGACATTGTCATCAATTGTTCATAATTGTCAATGCCATAAGGAATATCATCAATGCAGAAAATATGATGAGTGTTGGAAAAGGGATGCAAAAGCGAACATAGAAATGGGGGCAACAATAGAAGTAAAATTGGATGAAAAGTGGATACAACATAAGTAGATGCACAACAACATGAAAAACCTAACAAAAAAGTGGATGCAAAAGTAGATGCCGTTGTCAATGCAAACTTGGATGCAAACATGAAGGCAAAAGTGGAAGCAAACATGGGTCCAATGGTAGGTGTAAAACTTGGCACAAACTGTGGTGAAACAAATGTGGATGCAACAACGGACACAAAAGTAGATGCAAAAATGGATGAAACAAAAGTGGATACAATAGGGGATGCAAAAACATACACAATATATGATGCAAACTTGAACACAAAAGATGATGCAAATGTGGATGCAAACGTGGAAGCAAATGTGGTTGCAATGGTAGGCGCAAGATATGGTGCAACAAAAGTGGATGTAACAATAGACAAAAAATATGCAAAATAAGATGCAAAAATGGATGTAAAAGTGGAAGTAAACATTGATGAAATAGGCAAAACAAAATTGGATGAAAAAAATGGATACAATGGAAGTAGATGCAAAAGTAGATACAAAACGAGATGCAAAACCCAATGCATAAACCTGACACAAAAGTGGATGCAAAAATAGATGCAATATTTGATGCAAAAGAGGATGTGAACATGGATGCAAAATTGGAAGCAAACGTGGATACAATAGTGAGTGCAAAACATGGTGCAAATTATGGCATAACAAAAGTGGATGTAATGATAGATGAAAAAAAAGAACCAAAGTATGATGCAAATGAAGATGTAAAAAGGGATGCAAAAAGTGAAATTTAAAATGGGTGCAACAGTGGATGCAAAATTGTATGCAAAAGTGGATGCAATAGAAGTTGATGCAAAAGTAGATGCAAAACGAGACACAAAACCCGATGCAAATCCTGGTCCAAAATTGGATACAAAAAGGGATGCAAAAATAGATGTAGTAGTTGATGAAAACCTAGATGCAAATGAGGATGCAAACGTGGATGCAAAATTATAATCAAAAGTGGGTGCAAAAGGAGGTGCCAAACTAGGCGCCAATTGTGGCACAAAAATATTAGATGCAATAGTGGGTACAATAATAGATGCAAAAGAGGATGTAAATATGGATGCCAAGCAAGATGGAAAAGTGGATGCAACAAAAGTAGATGCAAAATTATATGCAAAACTAGACACAAAACTCGATGTAAAACTTGGCGCAAAAGTGATGCACAAATGGATGAAAAAATGGATGCAAAAAAGGATGCAAAAGTCGATGCAAAAGTTGATGCAAGTGTAGGTGCAAAAAGTGGATGCAAATGAGGATGCAAAAGTATGTCAAACAAAAATAGATGCCAAAATTGATGCAAAACCTGGAACAAAACTTGGTGCAAAGGATGACACAAAACTTGGCATAAAATTTGGTGCAAAACGTGGTGCAAAACCTATCGCAATACCTGGTGCTAAACTTGGTGTAAGATTTGGTGCAAAACTTGATGCAAATTTTGTGTCAAGTTTTGCACCATATTTGATAAATGGATGCAAATAGCACCAAAAATGGGCTCTAGATGCAAAAAAAGAAGTAAAAAGGGACGCTAATCGCTGGTTTTGTTGTAGTGAATAACTTTCTAGTTTGACGAATGAACTTACTAAGAATTATGTTCAATTGATCTTGTTTCATCTACCAAGAGTAGTGAAGCAATATGCAAAAATTGCATGGCTATTTTGAAGGTGAGGTTTTAACATTTCATCCCAAATCCACAATTTCATTTCCCCAATAGAACATATATCAGTGAAAATAGAACATATCTCAGTGAAAATAGAACATATCTCAGTGAAAAGACAACAATTATACCATTATTCAAATAGTTTGAAAACAAAGGAATTTGAACTCCACCTGCTAAGTTATTATCATATTCCTTTGCCTTACTAACTCAGGTTCCATATGGGCTTGAATACAACACTTCTTTGCTGCAAGTTCGTTCAATGCTACAAGTTCATATATAAATAGATTAAAGTTGAGGGAATTTTGTTGGTTGCCTAAAGAACCAAGATGAAGCTTGCAAAATGATTAAACAATTCAATTAAGTAAGCAAACCCTTTCGTGCTTAAGGAAAGGAATTTGCGACCTCCACCAGAGGAAATTAATGCATCAACACCTTGTTTCCATAAATCACCAAGATCATTCTCTAGTGTCTTTACAAAGCCAATACTTTACCCATCAAGACAATCATGACCATCAGTGAGAATATGCACTCGGACCCTTTTTACAACATGTTGTGGAGCACCTTTCAAAATAAACTGCAAGAGTAATTGATCAATATCAAAAACTAGGAAAAGAAGATAGAAATGTTTAAGCACCCAAGTTTCCCATGAACTTAAAGATGAGCGAATGTCATATCTACAATAATTCAAGAGAAACACAACTCATAATAAAGCATATATAGTTATGGGATACATGTAACTGATCTAAATGTGAGTGTACACCGCCATCACTCAAAAGGCCAATGAGATGAAGTGTGCCATTTTCAAAGCATTCTTTAATGCATTTAAACCCTTCTCCTTGATAGATTTTTCCAGAGACAAGGGCCTGATCCACTAATTTTGATCAGCACCCAAAGTTTTAAGAAAATTAAAAAGAGAATTCTAGTTGGGGTGGATCTTCAATTACTGAATGAATAACAATGGAATACATAAATCAAATCTTTCTCATTTGGAGCCTTGAAATGAAGCAAAGAAACAACACTGCCAATGATTGGATCTAAAAATAAGGAAGGGATAGATACATCCAAGGAAATTGGCTCACACCCTAGATAACACTGCAAAATTTAATCAAAGCCTTCTCATCTGGAGGCTCAATAAAGAAAAAAAACACTCCAACAGATGATACAAAAATCTTAGAGCTCATACATTATTTTGACCTATATGGCATCCTTCACCTTGAATTGACCATTGTCTTAAATGGACTGACCATTATAGACACATACAATTTCATGCTTGTTCCTTCGCACTAGGAAATTTTACCTGAATAATATATGACCCTGCTTTTCTCTCCAACTAGTCAAAATTGATTGGTTAGTTTCAAACACTAATAATAAAGACTAAGTTTTACCAGATAAAACTCCATGGAAACCACCAATACAAAGAAGACTAAATAGTTATTTTTAAACCAAGAACTTCTCTTGAATGATCACAAAAAGAAGTTATGATTCACTAAATAGTAGAGAGAACACAAGAACATGCCTAGAAAACTTTTCCATCTGCAAGATGCAAGAGCATGACATTTACAAAATCTGTAATTTCTTACCCTTAAGAAAATATTCTCCCAGCTCCGAGAGCATTGTGACCTACTTCACTGTTACCCATATCACCTTCAGTAGGGAGTCCAATTGCAGGTCCATGTGCTTTGATCAGTGTCCATTTCTCTGGAGCCCCCTGTCACAAGAGAATTTATGACTAGTGTTGCAAATCGAACTAAACGATATGCAAGTCATTGAAGGATATAAGATTCTTTACAAAATTTTAATCATACATGCTATCCTGCAACTCGAAAAACAACTTGAAAATTTTTTCTAGGCATTTATAATAATTGATTTTCAAAGACCTGAATGGGAAATTTTTAAATATCCTTTAAAGTTTGCAAAATTACTTAACAATGGGCATAAGTTAGGCTGTGGTAGGAGAATCTCATACTATTTTTGAAGTCTTGCCTAACCACTAAGACAGACATCTCAATGCCTGAGGTTTTCAAGAAAAACCTTAAATTTTGGCCAATCAAGAAGAAATCATATAGCTTTACTATTCTTGAATCCTTATTCCATGACCAGATCTATCACAAACTTTAAAAAGAAAATAACGAGTAACAACCCCATTTATGTTGCAAGCATGTTATACTCTCTATTATTCAGATATATCAGTGTTTATAGAAAAATTAGAATGATCCCATTCACCCTTTGGAAATTCATAGGCAGGTTACCCAGCCTTATGTGAAAGACAAGCGTAATACAATTGAAGGATAAATCAATACCCAACCTTATGTGAAAGACAAGCTTAATACATGGGCAAATGTCACATACAAAGATTAATCATCTAATATAAAGAACCCAAATGTCATATACAAATATTTGTAATCTAATATAAATGACTACTTGTCTTACGACTTGTTTGATCCCATGGGACCACAGTGTTACCACTTGTTTATCTTGTAAACACCAAGCATGCACGATGGACAACACAAAGCAGATGCAATCTTTTATTAAGGCAATTCGTAGTGCATTCTATGGTTTCTTCTGAGGCAATTCATAGTGCATATTATGGTTTGTTATGTAGGTTTTCTTTTGTTGGTGTTCTTATGCTAGTTTTCTTAGAACCAGTTTTCTGAGAGCATATCTCAGATTAGACACAATAGATAACTTTGGTTTTCTTCTATGGGTTTTCTGAGAGCATATCTCAGATTAGATCAAACACAATAGACAACTCCAGCCATAGTCCAAATGAGTAAGATTCAAGAGACTTGTCATAGGATGAGGGAAAATTGGAAATTCAGTAGCATAGAATGAGGGAATTAGTTTGTTGGAATCAAGGAGATGAGTTGGCATGATTATGCCAGGACTCCCACGTTGTGTTGGTTCTCTCTCTTCAACTATCACACGGGTTTGGTTATAGATGGCATCTCGCTGAGCCAACCAACGAAGTAAGTTCACTGGATGCTCGATCCCCAAACCACAAATGTTGCCTAAAGATAAGATAAGCAAGAGGGATAAGAAGTGATTAATTTGAAAGCATGCAGTCCAAATGTTTCAGTGTATCCGAGCACTGTCATTCCCTGTGGTTTCCATCCCTTGTAGTTGCGAAAACAAATTTGAAGCAGAACCATCAGGTAATTCTAAGAAACTTCTAGATATGTCGTTTACTCTATTTGCCAATATTCGGGAGGACCATAGGGGACAAAGATAGTATAACAAACTCGTTGTGAATTTTTTCATCCAGTTGTTTGCAACACTTGTTCCTCCAATTATTTGTAGCACTTGTTGCTCCACGTTCAAATTTTCTTGCTAACTCGAGAAAATATGAGCTTTAAACCGAGCTTCAAACAAGTTTTCTTGCTAACTCGAAAAAATATGAGCTTTAAACTGAGCTTCAAACAGGGGATATGCTCATTTAAAAGGCAGGTATGAAAATATGAGCTTTAAACTGAGCTTCAAATAGGGGATATGCTCATTTAGAAGGCATGTATGAAGAGTTTTGCAGCAGTTAGAAGGTCATGCTTGAGTTATGCAGCAGTTATGTAGCATTTAGAATGTGATGCTTCACAAGTAGTAGCATTTGGAAGATAGTGCTTAATCGCTCACCGTTCACAAGTAGCAGATGATCAGCCACGTAGCCACGTAGTGGGTCAGGTTGTCACGCAGCAATGTAGTTGGTCAGGTTGCCACTTTACACAACCACTTGTCCCACAAAACAACTTTATATAATATAACCCGTATACATCAAACATTTAATGTTAATGAAACGTTAAAGAATTAATGTTAACATTAATTCATTCGAGAAATTTTTGAATCAAATACGTTATCTTATTGTAAGATATTTGGCCTCTCGCTTCGGGAAAAGGCCAAATAAGATAGTGAATTCAAAATCATCTTCAAACTTTAGATAAAACACTCACATAAAATAACATTTTGAACATTTTAACTTCAAACGATAAAACCATGAAATCACAAATAAAATCTGTTAATTTTTGTATAATTTTAATAAAATAAACATCAAATCGATTACTATAATCCCAACCTGGGCCTTTATACCAAGACTAATAAAGGGAATTGAGTCCCAAAAATAATATAAACCATTCTTATTAATGAAAATGTTCTAAAACTACAAGTTATAATAGACAAAATTACACTTTAATAATTCCTTTTTAAAAGAGTGACGTGATAAATCACCCTCATCCCACGTCCTTTTGGCGTTACATTTACTTCATGATGTGATTCATTCAAACAAATTGGTCGTCAATTACTTGTATTTCATGATGTGACTGACACATGCAAACAAATTCGTCAATAATTACATAAAGAAAATGTGCAATCACGCTGCTCTCATTTTTAATTCCTTCAGCGTTTCACACTCTTCTCATACGCAACACACACGTTTGCCAGAGTGAATGAATTGACATGCACATTCAATGATTGTGACAATACGCGTCTAGAGGGTCATATTCTAATGCAAAGATCAAGTCTTATGTTTATTGTTTACATTTTTTCAAAGTATAATTTATAACCATAGGTTAGGGTTAAAGCACTATATGTTTAATTTCAAGCACTGGCATTTTATAATTTGTACTTGCAGTTAATACAATTTTAATATGATTTATATCTATTGGTTAAAACAAGGACAATATATTTTTTAATATAATTTTCTGTAATTTACAATTATCTTAGTATTAATCTCATTTAATATATAAAAAGTTTATTACAACATATAATATATACCTATAAATTAGGGGTAAAGCACTATAAATTATCTTTAAAGCATAAACACAGGCTAGAGTCAGAAGCAATACATTGAGTCAAGCTCAAAAGGATACACAAAATGGACAAAGTTTTTTAGATTGTCAAGAGGTGATTGTGTACATAAAAGTATAGTATTCAAAACCAGCTCATTTGAACTGAAAATCAGTCAAATCGATTAGTTCATTAGCTGAAGGGGATGAACTAGTTGAAAAACTAGGTTTGGTTGACTCACAGGCTAGGGTTTTCCATTAACCAACCATAAATCGATCGATTTATGATGGAATCGTCGATTTTCCCATAAATTGTCTGGTTCATTACCAACTCAGCCCCAAACCCCATGTGGGTCATT
Source organism: Pinus tabuliformis (assembly GCA_031772625.1). Taxonomy (NCBI): domain Eukaryota; kingdom Viridiplantae; phylum Streptophyta; class Pinopsida; order Pinales; family Pinaceae; genus Pinus; species Pinus tabuliformis. Next base: position 348,825,818 of record CM062816.1, read on the forward strand.
ATTTAGCTTTTCTTAGCAATTTTGAGGGAAACTGGGGACTATTTCCCTCCGAAACAACCCCTCCAAGCCTTTAAAGGATACTTGCCCTCTCATTTTCCTCACACATCTCAACCCTAACAATGTTGGAAATCAATGGTAATGTTAAATTCTTAAAGTAAGAGTGACAATTCCTTTATCTTTCATTTTCATCCTTCCACTTAACATTACAATGAAATGACTCGGAATATTTAAGAGTGGTTTCGACCTCATTGGATTTCATATGGAAAAACTAGATTTCAAGATATCACTCAAAATCTAGCATACTTAATGGTTTTCGTGATTTCAAGATTTAGGGCTTGCAATGTTTCCAATTGATTCGGTCATGTGTGAGGGCATGAGATTGGCATTTGATCAAGAGCATGAAGCCCTTTAAGTACCTTGATGTTCGTGGAATTGATTGTTGAACTTCATTGATGTTGATGATATTGCTTGTTGAACTCCTCTACCATGGATTTAACAAAAATGTACCCTTCACTCAAAGGAAAATAATTGCTTAGGCATGCTAAGTTTTTTCTACCATATTATAAGGTTGAGGACGTGAACCATTCACTCAAACCAAAATCATTGGTTATGCATGTTAAACTTTTTCAATTTCTACCATATTATAAGGTTGAGAAATCCAAGTATGCAGACTTTGAGCTAGATGATTTTATGCAGCTATTGTTGATGATCCCATTTCTAGTCATGTTGAATCAATGATGAGTTTCATGAGTGATCATGTTGAACGATGATTTGCAGTTTTGATGTCTAGTTTTTTTGCTGCTACTACTACTAAGGTTACAGAGGAGTTTGAGGAGTCCTTAGACTATGTGCTAGATGATGTTTATTTAGCTCATGTTGATGATCCCATGTCTAGCAACGGCGATGACTTTGATCATGATAAGGAGTGATCATGTTGATCAATGATATATAGAATTGTTGTAGGCCAGTTGCCCCATAGCTTGTAGCATTCTTTCTGGACCCTTGAGGCCATTTAAAGCCTCATTAATTATGTATTTTGCTACTGATATACATTGCACTCAGTGCAATTTTTATGTATTCACCTTTACATTGTATATAAATGAGAAAGATTTGTATATTTTGTCTCTATTGGTTTGGAAACATGGTATTAAATCTTAAAAATAGATTTTTTCATTAAAAAATAATTATTTCATGTATTTTTTTAAAGACCTATTCATTGAGATCTAATCAGTCTAGTTTTTCAGGTTCCAGTTTGAAAACCAGTTTGATAGGTGGACTGGTCTGGTCACTGGTTCTGATTTTGAATACCTTGGATAAAAATTCAGTAGCAACCAACCATTTTTTATTCACCATGTTTTTACTCTCCTTTTAGACTTCTTCTCCAAGATCTTTGGGCATATTTGGAATTGAATTTAGGGTTCAATTTTGAGCATATTTGTGAAATGGTTTTTTGGGTTTAGTTAGTGTGTGTATTGTTTCATTTTACCTAATAGATCAACTTCAGTAATGCATCATAAGTAATGGCTATTTAATTTTTTTGGACCACGCATATAAGCTCATAATAAGGTTTTGAATCAATGATGACTATGTTTGCATTCAAAGTGATAACGATTAATTTTGTAGTGTTATCGATATATGAAGAATGTTACCAATACGTGAAGAAAATTTTAAGGTTAAGCATTTTTATCTTTTTATATGCTTTTATAATTGACTTAGTTACGCATTGTACCCTAATTTTTTTTATAAATTTAAATATAAAATTCAAGAGTAACAATATATTTTTTTACTTATTAAATGTAGATAAGGTTTTATAATATATTTTTTAAGCGAAGGTGTTCACATTATATTAACAATGAAATATACATAGCATAGAATCTAGATATCATGGGGGGTTTGTGCCTGTCACCCTTCAGAGTTCTCTACCTTTGATAGGGGAAACCAGAGACAGTTTCACAAAAACTCCTCTGCCCCTGAGAGGGGAAACCAGAGACATTAGCATGAAATATTAGTTTGAGACTGTTACATATTAGCATAAAAGGAGACAAAAAAAATTGCAGTTTTAAACCGAGTGGTACCAAGCCACCAATTAACTCCACTCATAAACAGTGTTGTAATGCCAAAATAGACCAAATGGGTAAAAACAATAAAATGTTTGAGCATCTTAAAAACTTGTGGATGAGTCAACTTGCATAAATTGAGCCCACCCAACGATAGAAAACCTGGTGATGGTTGATTCTTCAGGTTTCTCCTCAATGATAAAACATCCAATGTGTGGACTAGGGTGAGGAGGAGAGGTCGCATGATTTGTCATTATGGAAGTGGTCGATGATGGAGCAACTTCCAAATGCATGCATGCAGGAGAGGGATGACTACAAGAGCCATGAAAATGGGGGGAGAAACAAAGCCCAAGGGAGGGGAGGTAGAAGTTGAGGGGGCAGGGGAGGAGGGAGAGGGGATGTTAGGAGGGAACTCAATTTCTAGGTCACAGGAGAGAAGTGGAGGTGTGGCTATGGAAGGATGAGAGTTTTGTGATCTAGTAGGTGGCACACAATTTGTACCTCTCCTGATCCAAATGGAAATCCGCCCATGGTATTTACCCATGGTAATGATCCGAATGGAAATTCACTCATGGTATTTACCCATGGTAATGTTCTGAATTGAAATCCGCCCATGGTATTTACCCATGGTAATGTAACTAAAAATGTTATAAATAACGAGCCTCTTTTTGTAAGAGGACAAATTCTCCAGCACAATGTAGTTGCAACTATCATTTTCTGTTCTAATAAGAGTTAGTTCATGATTTATTTTCTAGTTTGGTTCACTTTTGTTCTTTCTTGGTGTGATAATTACTCAGATCTTGGGGCCCTCCCCAAGATATGGATCAGTGGTATCAGAGTGGGTTATAATTCCATGGCGATCAAGGTTCTAAGGGTCTGTAGTGAAATTTCTCATATCTTCTCATAATCTTTTGTTTCAAAAATTTGGCACCTGTTAGTCTCCCTCTCTTATCGACCCCTTTGCAAACTCTGTGGTCTAGATTGATACCCATGGTTTATATCTTACCTTCCAATCAAAGTAAGAGCTGGTCGCAGTTCACACCAGTGGAAATGTCTCCAGTGTGTCTAGTTCACTCGCAATATTAAAAAAATTGTTACCTTCTCTAGGTGCGTATTTTGAATCGTATGAAGTGCGTTAGTGGAATAAAATATTTTCCCTAAGGCCTCTAAACAACCATTGTTAGTGGCCTCCAAACCCTCGTCTTTGAACACCCTTGAAGTTGATCTCGAAGCACTACTCTTCTTGGTTTTGTTGTTGTTGCTTCCTCGTCACTTTGGTTTCTCTATTCGAAAGGTGATTGCCACAAATAGAGAATCATTGGAGCACTCGAGGAAGTGAGTGGTGGGTTTGTGTCCTTCCTCTCTTCACAAAATATGGCCCTGCTTACTTCTTTCAGTCCTCATCTGACGACATTTATGTATGGTGTCGATGGCCTCTGTATATTGCATTGCTTATTGTTGTCGTATGTGTTGTTCTAGTCACCTGGCTAAGACCAGAATGTTGTGTGTGGGCTGGAAGGCATAAGGGAGGTCATGTTGCCATTCCTGGCTCAAAAGGATGGCCGATTATCAAAATTCTAATGGACATGAGCATAAGCCTTGCTCAACGCAAGCTTGAATCTCTGGCTCGTCTTCATGGTGCGAAGATGCTCATGTCCTTTAGCTTGGGCTGCACGCCAGTTTTTATCACATCAGATCCTGAGGTGGCCCAAGAGTTGCTCAGATCCCCTCACTTTTCCATCATACCCCTCAAGAAATCCGCACAGTAGTTGATGTTCGGGAGGGCTATTGGCTTCGCTCCCAACAGGGACTACCAGAGGCTTCTCAGGAGAATTGCTTTTGCTCATCTCTTTGCTTCTCGTTATATTGTTGCCGATGAAGCTGGCCTCCAAGCTGACGTTGTGACAATGTTGGATGATATCCAAAAGGAGTTTCATTCTAAGGGTGTTGTTAGGGTTGGATGACACTTGCAAGGAGTTGTGCTGAAAAATATCATGGGAAGTGTCTTCGAAAGGAGGTTCAACATGTCTCGTGAGAATGAAGAAGTGAAGAAGTTGAGGGAGATGGTTGATGAAGGGATCCAACTATTAGGAGCTTTCAACTAGGCGGATCTTCTCCCATGGTTGTGACTGCTCGACCCTCTTCGAATCCATGCTCATTGCACCTACCTCGTGTCGTGCGCAACATATTTCATTAGAAATATCATCGAGGATCACCGTCGGGAAGAGCAGCGTAAATAAAGTGGTCATCAATTTGATTTTGTTGATGTTCTGATATTGTTGCAAGGAGAGGATACGATCATTGTTCCACTTCTTCTTCTTTATGTGATATACCTACCCAGTGTCAAGAGAAGCCCCAATTCGCCAAAGCTCGCGAGGGAAAAGTTGCAGAAGATGGGACCAATGACCAAGAATGAGATCATCATGAGCGGCACGCTACTGGTCACATTGGGTCTTTGGATATTTGGGGGAATGCTGAAGGTGGATGTTATCCTACTCTGCACAGGTGTTGTGACATGGAAGGAGTGCTTGGCTGAATCAGTAGTGTGGCACACTCTTACATGGTTTGTTGCACTTATTTCAATGGCAAGGTTTCTAAAAAAGCATGGTCTTATTTCATGGTTTAGCTAGACTGTTGTGAAGGGTGTTGGTGGTCTTGGTATTTCATGGCAACTTTATTTTGGAATATTTGTATTGTTGTACTTTTATTCTCACTACTTCTTTGCAATTTGTGCAGCGTATATTGGGGCAATGTTTACTGCCTTTTTATCCATTGCAAGTGCTCTAGGGACCCCACCTTTATTTGGGGCAATGGTTCTTTATTTCCTTTCAAATATTATGAGAGGACTTACACAACACCTATTTTCTATGGAGAAAATAGTGGTTCATGGCTCATTATTTCTAGAACAATAGTGTGTGTCAGAATTTTTTATTATGATTTTCTAGCAGTTAGGGGTGTTTATGGTGATAAGGTTATCTTTTCTTACTATATTGAAGCATATTTTTGGTTGCGACAAAGTACCCCTTCTAATTCCAAGGCAATGTCATGCTGGGCTTATCAACTCACACCCATGGGACTAAAAAGTATGAAAATTCTTCACTTGGATGACACCTTTACAACATCTCATTGGATTGTGAGAATCTACAAAGATAAACCACCAGATCTCTACTAGATAGATTGATAAGAGATCTCGAGGTTCATTACAGGGTATCTCTATCCTTTAACTCTCGTTCATGATGGTTATGGGTCAACCAAACAAAATTCTTTGCCAACGAAGTCCAGTTTCTCGGTCACACACTATCCACCTCACAATTGGTCCACCAACGTTACAGGGTATCTCTATCATCGGCTCTTCGTTCGTCATGGTTATGGGTCAGCCATGCAAAAACCTTGCCAAAAAACTCAATTTTCTTGGCCACACACTATCAATATCACAGTTGGCTCACAAGAATTACAGGGTATCTCTATCCTTGGATCTTCGTGCATCATGGTTATGGGTCATCCACAAACCCTCAATTAGGGGTCAACCACACAAGACCCTTGTCTTAGACAACGCTTGGTCATCCACAACTCATCTTTGACAAAAGCTTCTCCGAAGGGAACTTCACGCAATGGGGACCATTGCTTCCTAAGGAGGGAGGAATGATCCGAATGGAAATTCGCCCATGGTATTTACCCATGGTAATGATCCGAATGGAAATCCACACATGGTATTTACCCATGGTAACGATCCGAATGGAAATCCACACATGGTATTTACCCATGGTAACGATCCGAATGGAAATCCACCCATGGTATTTACCAATGGTAATGCAGCTAAAAATGTTATAAATAACAAGCCTCTTTTTGTAAGAGGACAGATTCTCCGGCACAATGTAGTTGCAACTATCATTTTATGTTCTAATAAGAATTAGTTCATGATTTATTTTCTGCTTTGGTTCACTTTTGTTCTTTCTTGGTGCAGGGGTCCAGTGGGGGGGTGCAGCTGTGACCTTTGGGAGCCCCCCCCCGGCGGGGGGATCGGGGGCAATGCCCCCGAAGCTAAGAATAGATATAAAATTGCCTTGTAAAATGTTGTAATTTCATAGTCAATTTGGGCTGTTCATTAGGCGAAGATCTGACGGTAGAAGTTATGTTTAATTTAGGGTTTTTTACCCTAGAAGGCAACCCCTCGATATATATGAGGGAACTGTATTGCATCTATGTAGATCTGTATTCTGAGTGAGGAAGAGAGAGAAGATTGAGAGCGAAGAGGGAATTATAGCGGATCTACTGTAGGTTGTATCTCTTCAATTTGCTGGATAATATAAAAGGAAGGACTGGTTGTTTCTCTATGGACGTTGCCCTAACTGTGTGAACCACGTATATCTGTGTCTCTCTTGTTTTATGTGTTTATATTTCTATAATATTTTATGTGTTCCATTGCTCTGTAATATATAATTTCCTAACAACTTGTATCAGAGCCGAAGGTCTATTTGGCTGATAAACTTGTAGGAGAGAAGGGTTCCTGGTTCGAGTGGGAGCAATGGTGGAAGATGGTAGGTTTAGGGTCAAAAAATTCAATGGCCAAAACTACCAGCCGTGGAAGATGCAGATGGAAGATTATTTGTACTAAAGAGATCTGTACCAACCATTGAGCAGAAAGACAAAGAAGCCGATGAGTATGACAGACAAAGAATGGGATATTCTCGACAGAAAAGCACTTGGAACAATACGGCTGTGCCTAGCAGCGTCAGTAGCGTCTAATATTTCTAAGGAAATGACAACAGAGGGTTTAATTTTGACATTGGCCAAAATATATGAAAAACCCTTGGCCTCAAATAAGGTATTTCTTATGAAGCGTTTATTTAATATGAAGATGTCAGAAGGTGGATCTGTTGTTGATCATTTAAATGAGTTTAATACAGTTACCAGTCAGTTAAGTTCTGTAGGGGTAACTTTTGATGATGAAGTTAGGGCTCTGTTATTTTTGTGCTCATTGCCAGAAAGTTGGAATGGTTTAGTTATGGCCATTAGTAACTCTGTCTCTGGATCTAGTACTTTAAATTTTGATGATGTTGTCGGTGCAATCCTTAGTAAGGAAATGTGACGGAAAAGCTCCTGTGAGACATCAGGTAATGCTTTGACTACAGAGACCAGGGGAAGAAAAATGGAAATAGGAAAGAGCCTAGGATACTACAGTAAGTCAAGAAAAGGCCAGATCGGGGATAGTGTGCTGGAAATGCGGGAAGAAAGGACACCTGAAGAAAGACTGCAAGTCTCAAAAGGGAAAAGAACAAGGCGCGCAACAAGAAACTAATCATGAAGCAAATGTAACAGGTGATGTGTTGTAAGATGCTTTGATTATTTCAATAGAAAATATTATTGATGCCTGGGTGGTAGATTCAGGGGCCTCATTCCATGCCACACCTGATAGGAAACATTTTTATGATTATGTTCAAGGATATTTTGGACAGGTTTGATTGGGTGATGATAAACCCTGTAAAATCACTGGAATGGGTACAATTTTCATAAAACAGCAAAATGGAAATCAATAGCTATTGAAGGAGGTAAGGCATGTTCCAAATCTGAAGAAAAATATGATTTCAACAGGGCAGTTGGGAGGTGAAGGTTGTGTAACTACTTTCATAGATAAAACCTGGAAGGTCACTAAAGGATCCCTGGTAATAGCGAAAGGAGGAAAGGTTGGTACATTGTATTTATGCAATGGTATTTCTAATTCTGTTAATGCTTTAACCTCTACATGAGAAGATACGGCATTGTGGCATCATAGGCTTGGGCACATGAGTGAGAAGGGGATGCAGATTCTTCACTCAAGAAATTTGTTGCTAGGTTTGAAGCATGTTGATTTAAAATTCTGTGAGAATTGTGTTTATGGAAAACAGAAGAGAGTCAGATTCCTTAGAGTTGGGAAAGAAAGGAAGAGCGAAAAATTAGAGCTTGTGCATACAGATGTATGGGGACCTGCTCAGGTATCATCTCTTGGTGGCTCTCATTATTATGTTACTTTTATTGATGATGCAACTAGAAAAACCTAGATTTATTGTATTCAAAATAAATCTGATGTATTTGATACTTTCAAGAAATGGAAAGCTTTGGTTGAGAATGAGATAGGAAAAAGGTTGAAGTGTCTCAGATCAGACAATGGAGGAAAATATTGCAGCAAAGATTTTGATAGGTACTATTGAGAGAATGGAATTCGTAGAGAGAAGACAGTTCCAGGAACACCACAAGAAAATGGTGTGTCATAAAGAATAATCATGGAGCGTGTAAGGTGCATGAGATTGCATGCAAGATTTCCTTTACAGTTTTGGGAAAATGCTATAGATACTATTGTTTATCTAATAAACATAGGGCCTTCAAGTTCCTTGGATGGTGGTATTCCAAAGGAGGCATGGACAGGTAAAAAGTTAAACTACTCTTTTTTAAAGACTTTTGGTTGTGAAGCATTTGTCCACATTAATAAAGAAAATAGAACAAAGCTTGAGGCAAAATCAAAGAAATGTACCTTTATTGGATATGGTGTTAATTATTTTGGTTATCACTTTTATGATTATGAAAAACATAAAATCACTAGGAGTAGAGATGTCATATTCAATGAAAAGGTTTTGTATAAGGATTAGCTGCAGGAAAAGAAACAGGAAAAAGAAAACAGAGAATACACAGTGCTTGACGAGATCACAGAAAAAGTGTCGGTGCCCGAAAATCATAATGATCAACAGCCAGAATAACAACCACAATAGCAAAAAGCACCTCAAACACCTGAAAGTGGTGTTAGAAGATCTACCAGGATAAGTAGATCCCCTGAACGATACTCTCCTTCATTATATTATGTATTGTTGACTGATTTTGGTGAACTAGAATGTTATGAAGAAGCAGTATAGGTAGAAACCAGGAAGAAGTGGGAGCAAGCCATGAAAGAAGAGATGGACTCCTTATCACATAACCAGACTTGGGACTTAGGTTGCCTGCAGGAAAAACAACATTGCAGAATAAATGGGTTTACAAGTTGAAGGAAGAAGATGGAGGTAGAAAAAGGTATAAAGCTAGACTCGTGGTGAAAGGGTTTGCACAGAAAAAGCGTATATACTTTCATGAGATATTTTCTCCTGTTGTTAAAATGACTTCAATCAGAACTATTTTAAGTCTAGTAGCAGTTGAAGTTTTGCAACTTGAGCAGTTAGATGTAAAGACAATCTTTCTCCATGGGGATTTGGAGGAAGAGATATATGTGTAGCAGCCACAAGGATATGAGGTAAAAGGGAAGGAGAAATTAGTGTGTAGGTTGAAGAAGTGATTGTATGGCTTAAAACAGGCTCCAAGGCAGTGGTATCTAAAATTTGACAGGTTTATGTCTGAACAAGTTTATACTAGATGTAACTCTGATCATTATGTTTATCTCAAAAGGAAAAATGATGGTAGCTATATTATATTATTATTGTATGTAGATGACATGCTTGTTGCAGGTTCTAACATGCAGGAAATAAATTTGCTCAAAATAAAATTGGCAAACTCATTTGCAATGAAGGATTTGGGTGCTGAAAAACAAATCCTTGGTATGAGAATAACTAGAGACAAGAATAATCACAAACTAACATTGTCTCAAAGTGAGTACATAGAAAAGGTGTTGAAAAGGTTTAATATGCAGAATGAAAAACTAGTTAGTATACCTTTGGCTACCCATTTTAAATTAAGTAAGGAGGAATGTCCCAAGACTTAGGAAGAAATGGCTCATATGTCTAAAGTTCCATATGCATCAGCAGTTGGAAGCTTAACGTATGCAATGGTTTGTACAAGGCTTGATATTGCACATGCAGTGGGAGTTGTAAGCAAGTACATGGACAATCCAAGAAAAGAACATTGGATGGTGGTGAAGTGGATTCTCAAGTATTTGAGAGGTACCACAAATCAAGCATTATGCTTTGGTGGTTCAAACATTTCTCTACGAGGATATGTTGATGCAGATATGGAGGGTGATAGAGATAACATGAGGAGCACAACAGGGTATGTGTTTACTGTAGGTGGAACAACAATCAGCTGGGTCTCAAAACTGCAAAGTGTTGTTGCACTCTCAACAACAGAAGTAGAGTATGTTGCTGCTACAGAGGCTAGTAAAGGAATGATTTGGTTACAAAGGTTTCTGGATGAATTGGATAAGAAGCAGGAGTTGGGCAAGTTATATAGTGACAACCAGAGTGCCATACATCTTGCAGAGAACTCTGCATTTCATTCCAAGACTAAACATATACAGCTCAAGTACCATTTCTTATGGTCAACGTTGGAAGATGGATAGTTGAAACTGGAAAAGATACACACTAACTAGAATCCTTTCGATATGTTAACAAAAGTTGTAACCAGGGAGAAACTGAGAATTTGCTCAGTTTCAATTGGTCTTCAAGTATGATGAAGAAGATGAGAAACAGCCAGGTCCAAAGTGGAGTCATTGTCCAGCAAATGAAGCAGCGGTGGAGTTGCTATAATCAGTCTCCAAGTGGGAGGTTGTTGGGTTTGGAGCCTGATTATCTTCTGTATTCAAAGGTATCGCCACATTGGACCCCGGTTTGTAATGGGGTGGCAATGCTGCCCGTAAAATATTTGTTGAAGGGGGGGTCCAGGGGGGGCGACTGTGACCTTTAGGAGCCCCCCCTAGCAGGGGGATCGGGGGCAGCGCCCCCGAAGCTAAGAATAGATGTAAAATTGCCTTGTAAAATGTTGTAATTTCATAGTCAATCTGGGCTGTTCATTAGGCGGAGATCTGACGGTAGAAGTTATGTTTAATTTAGGGTTTTTTGCCCTAGAAGGCAACCCCTCGCTATATATGAGGGAATTGTATTGCATCTATGTAGATCTGTATTCTGAGTGAGGAAGAGAGAGGAGATTGAGAGTGAAGAGGGAATTACAGTAGATTTGTTGTAGGTTGTATCTCTTCAATTTGTTGGATAATATAAAAGGAAGGACTAACTGTTTCTCCGTGGACGTAGCCCAAACTGGGTGAACCATGTATATCTATGTCTCTCTTGTTTTATGTGTTTATATTTTTGCAATATTTTATGTGTTCAATTGCTCTGTAATATATAATTTCCTAACAACAATTACCCAAATCTTGGAGCCCTCCCCAAGATATTTATTTGAGTTGGCGAGCAAGAAAATTGCATAAATTCCAGAGTGTTTTCCTCCTGCGACTGGTCTCCCATGCTTTGATTTTGAGGACCTCACGACGGATGTGAGGTGGGATAACATTGTTAAATAGATCCAATTTTGAATTTTCATCAAAGGTTGTTGGGGGGCACCCTCTTCCCCTACCACATCCAGCGCATCGGCCTCTGCCATGCTCACAACTCATTGTTGAGCCACAAGGGTTAGCGGGCTGGGAGTATAGCTCAGGGGGAGTAATGGAGTTGAAGTGGAGCAAGTGAGTGAAAGAGACTAGGCTTGGACAAAAGGAGCCAGAGGAAAGTGACAAATGGAGAACATGGAACAAGGTAATTAACCCAAAGGAGTGGCAGGAGAAACATCAAGGTGAGGGTGAAAAATCATACTAAGGAGACCTAAGGTGTTGGTTTTAAGGTGCATTTCATCCAGTTGTGGTACGGAGGGGAAGTGGTCGCTAAGTGGAGGGTGTCATGATCCTCTAAAGAGTAAGTGGTGAATATGGACCTAACACCAATATTTTATAATATTATTCATTTTAAGTTATTAATGTTTTCAAAGAGTTTTATAGATATTAATAGGGCCACTGAAATTTAAAATATAAACTCTTTACCATATTATTTCACTTTTTCACCATGGTTTTTTACTTTCTTTTTAAACTTCTTCTCCCACATTTTTGGTCATATTTATTTATGGTTCAATTTCGCACATATTTCTAGAATGGTTTTTTGGGTTTAATTTGTATGAGTTGTTTCACTTTAACCAAAAATAAAATAGATTGATTTCAACAATGATTCATAGGTAATAGCTATTTAACTTTTTTGAACCACACATCTAAGTTATAATATTGTTTTGTTTAGGTTATTAGTGTTTTCAAATAGTTTTATAGATACTAATAGAGCCATTAAAAATTAAAATATAAACACGTTGCAAAGTTATTTTACCTTTAATACATTACTTCATTATATTAAGTTTACAAATTTTGACATATTAATTTATAAAAAATAAATATTATCTAGATTTATAATATATTTTATTAAAATAAATTATATGAAGAAGAATAAAATATTCACATATATAAGACATCTATGGCCAAAGAAACTCCTTAAGGCTCAACTCAGCATCATGTCGAGCCATAGCATCTCTCTATAGAGGAAGTTCACTTTGCTACTAAACCTGGAAAAGGCTCTGCCATAATTTTGGTTCCATCAATGAGTAGACACAAACATTTCCATGAGTCAAACCACTCAGATACTAACAAGGAAACTACAAATGGGCCAAAAACCTTCAACAATGGAAACGTCTTAAGGGAAGGATATCATTGTGTCATCTACTCCTCACAATCCCTCGGATTAGATAGTTTTACATAGGAGAAAAGGAAAGAAGGATAAACCCATGCTCAATCCTGGGATTTAAGCCTAGGAAGGTTGTAAATGTATAGTTGTGTATTGTGTTTAAGGAAGGAAGGATGTAATCTGGTTTTTTGAGGTAATACAAATTGATTTACAAAAGAAAAGTATTCACATAATGTAATTTATAATTAAAAAATGATAAATTGAAAAGAAAGATCTGATCAAATTAGTATTTGAGGACTTTTTCTTTAATTTTATAATCATGAGAAAGATAAATAAAAATATAATATATAAAGGTTACAATGTATAGATATTGTAAACCATCCTAGATCCATCCTAACTTTGCATCTATCAAGCCCCGAGAGGGATCAAACCTCTTGAGGGGAAATCTTTCCTCAGGTTTTGCACTCAAAAAATAGGCTCGCACTCGAGAAATTTGATCCCTCTCAACACTTAATAGATCTGAAGTTAAAAAAGAACTAAACTGGTACTTTTGACATATACCTTTTCTCTATCTATTGAAAATTGCATTGAGGACATTTCAAATACAATATTGCATGAGAACTCTCTAGTGAAAGGAAAATGGAGAGGTGTTATATAAATTTGAGTTAAGTAAAAGAATAATAATGAGTGAGGTTTAAATATTTAATAATGTTTTAAAAAATAAAAATTAATTTAATGATCCAAGCGGATATTGGTGACCACCTTCCTATTACACCAAGACCTCTAGTCAGTTTCATCTATTTCCTTGATTACAACAATGTTTACTATTTCTAGCAATTTTTCGGGTCCAGAACTTTCGGAGTTGTTTTGACCCCCTAAATGGCATTTTTTTTAAGGATCGCAACAGGCTAGCATTTTTTCCGCAAATCTTGTAGTACTCAGAGAGATATTTCCAACAAATCCAATCTTGGTCTAACTTGTGGGATTGGAAATAAGATACAGAGGGCTACCACATGACCAAATCTCATACCTTGGGAGGCCAAAATCACAAATATAAAACAATTTCAAGTTTGGCCTTATCAGCAAGCTCAGAATCAAGCTCTAAAAGGTGTGCATTTTAAATTTCCATAACTTTGGTTTCAAAAGTCAGTTTTAAGTGATTCAAAGGGCATAGTGAAGGAAATATTTCATTAATTGGTTACAAAATGCCTCCCAAACAAAAAAATTCTACACCATTAACCCCTCAGAAAGCTCCACTATGACACATGAAGATGAAGTAATGCAACATGATATATCAAATTTACGGGACCAAGTGCAACAAATTTCGCTCTCACAAAGAGCCACCAAAAATGAAATAAATTGGACATGGGTGGTTTAAAAGGGGAAATATATGGTTTAAAAGGAAACATGGATGGTTTACAATGGGGTCTAGAAGGTTTAAAAGTAGACATGGAAGGTTTGAAGGAAGGTTTGAAAAAGTTTCTACAAGAAAGACTTCCTAATTGTGACAAGGTATCCCATGAGTGAAAACAAAAGGAATGTGAACCATGATTTTAGACTCCAACTTTGGGTTGAAGACCAACCACATTCCAAAGATTGATATGAGGAAGTTTGATGGAAAGGATCCAATAACATGGATACTACAAATGGAGCAATTCTTTGATCTACATGATGTGCAACACATACAAAAGGTATGCATTGCATCTTTATATTTAGAACCCAATCAGTTTGTGTGGTATCAATGGATTTGTTATCGTAAAACATTTTACACTAGGGCCATTTTTACTAAGGAATTGATGGCACATTATGAGGTTACAAAGAGCAATATATTCATTAGCCAATTTTATAAATCTCAAACAAAAGGATTTAGTTGGGGAGCACATTGAGGACTTTCGAAGATTTAATATCGAGGTAAATGATATTCCATAGGAGCATATGGTTGATGTATTCATAAGGAATTTAAAGGATAACATCCAACATGAGGTTCGCCTTTGGGAACCCAAGTCATTGGAGAATTCATTTAGGGTAGCAAGAAAAGTTGAAAGAAAATTTATGGCAACAAGGAATTCTACCACGCACAACTATAAAGTTGGAAGTGTTGTTGCTCCTAGCCTCCCACAACCTACAAGGTTGACACCACAACAACTGGAGGAAAAAATAGCAAAAGGGATTTGTTACATTTGTGATAAAAAAAATACACTAAAGGTCATAAGTGCGCTAAGAAGAAATTATTTTACATAGATTGTGAAGAGGAGGAAGAAAAGGAAGAAGAAACATCAAAAGAAAAAGATATACAACAAGAACCAACCCCAGGGCTTGAAAAAGAAGAAATGAATCTAACCATATCTTGTAATTCATTGGAAAGAATTACCACTCCTCAAACTCTCAATATAGAAGGATATATCAAGAATAAAAAGGTAATAGTTCTTATTGATTCAGGAAGTACCCGTAATTTTATTAATTTTAAGATAGCTAAGGAGTTGAATTACTTTCTATATCCAGCACCAGTGTGTCAAGTGATGGTTGCAAATGGAGAAACTATAAATTGCTCAAGGAAGTGCCATAATCTCAATCTAACCCTAGGGAAATACGTATTGAATATTCTAATGCTTTCCATTCCAATGGGTGTTTTTGATGTTATATTAGGAGTCCAATGGTTACACTTGTTGGGGATGATAACTTTTAATTTTTAAGAACTTTTCTTGAAATTTTTCTAGGAAGGAAAGGAAATTGAATTAATGGTATCACATGGAACATGGAAACTTGGGAATATAATTATCGCTAATGTTATGACAAATATTTTTAAAAAGGAACAATGAGGGGTAAATGCACAATTATGCTCTCTAAATGTTCAAACATTTAAGTCATTTGTTTCTCCACATCTCCAAAGAGTCCTTGACAATAATTAAAAGGTATTTGAGACTCCCAAAGGTCTTCCACTTATTCACTATCACAATTATACTATTCACTTGATTCCCTAAAGCGTTCCTCCAAAAATCAGACCTTACAAATATCCTTATTCCCAGAAGAGTGAAATTGAACATATGGCTACAGAAATGCTAGAGGCAGGTATAATTCAACCTATAAAAAATTCCTTCTCTTCTCCATTATTTTTGGTGCACAAGAAGGATGGATCATGGTGTATGTGTTCGGATTGTAGAGAGCTCAATAAACTCACTATTAAATATATATTTCCCATTCTTATCATTGGTGAATTGTTAGATGAACAACATGGAGAAATTTACTTCACTAAGCTAGATCTTCACTCAAGATATCATCAAATTAGAATGAAGACAAAAGACATTCTAAAAACATATTCATAACTCATGAAGGTCATTATGAATTTTTGGTCATGACTTTTGTTCTTACTAATGCAATTTCCACATTTGAAGGTTTGATGAATTCTATTTTCAAACCCTCTCGAAAAGATCATTTTCAACATCTTGACACTGTGATCAAACTATTGGAGGAGAAACAATTGTATGAAAAACCCTCCAAATGTTTCTTTTGGGCACAAGAAGTAGAATATTTGGGTCATATTAAATCTCGTGAGGGTGTTAAGGTAGACCCTAACAAAATTAAATCCATAAAGGAATGGAAAATCCCCACAACCTTAAAGCATCTTTGAGGATTTCTCTGGTTGATTGGGTATTATCACAAGTTTGTTAAGAATTATGGGAAAATAACAACACCACTGCCGACATTACTGAAGAAAGATGCATTTTTTGGACTATAGAAGCAACTAATGCCTTTGAACATCTTAAAGAGGCAATGTGCCTAGCTCCTGTCTTAGCCACACCAAACTTCACAAAAACCTTTATTGTGGAATGCGATGCCTTAGAAAATGGCATTGGTGTTATTTTAATGGTATAAGGAAGACCCATTTCTTTTGAAAGTCATCCAATCAAGGGAAATTATTTACACAAACCTATTTATGAGAAGGAAATTTTGGCAATACTACATGCTCTCAGGAAATGATGTCCTTACATAATGGGAAGACACTTCAAGGTAAAACAATATCATGATAGTCTTAAATACTTCTTGGAACAAAGATTATCCTTAAAGGAGCAACAAAAATGGGTCACAAACATGTAAGGTTATGAGTTTGAAATCATCTACAAAAAAGGGGAAGCAAAATGTTGTTGCAGATACACTCTCAAGAAGGGATGAGGATGTGGAAGCATTTCTCTGTGCCATTTCTATTATCCAACTTGATTCGATAACTGAAGCAAGGTATGAATGGAATAATGACGAAGAGGTATGGAATCTCATTCAAAAGTTGTAGCAAGATCCTAGTGCATCTAATGCATTTATATGGAAAAATGATTCATTATGGTACAAATATCGCTTATATCTATGTAAGAACTCCCAACTCAAACAAAAGGTTATTTTGGAATTACACACCTCCCTTATAGGAGGGCACTCATGATTTTTAAAATCTTACCAAATGGTCATGAAGGAAACTTTCTAGGATGACCATAAATCTGATATTCAGAAGTTTTTTAAAAAATGTTTGGTTTACCAACAAAACGAAGTTGAGACAATTAAGACCTCGGGTCTTTTACAACCATTAGTTATTCCAAGTCAGCGTTGGGAGGAAGTATCAATGTATTTTATCATAGGTTTACCCAAGTCTAAAGGAAAGAGTGTAATAATGGTGGTAATTGATAGAATTACCAAATATGAACACTTTTGTGCATTATCTCATACTTTCAAAGCCAATACAGTCGCTATTGCATTTGTGGAAGCAATCCAAATGCTACATGGAAACCCAAAGATTATTGTAAGTGATAGAGATCCCATTTTCATTGGAAATTTTTGGATAGAATTATTTTCTTGTCTTGGTACTCAATTAGCTCATAGATCAGCTTATAATCCTCAATCTGATGGGAAAAATGAGATAGTGAACAAATGTTTGGAAGGATATATTTTTTGCTTTGTATCTGATAAACAAACACAATGGGTCAAGTGTTACCTCTGGCAGAATGGTGGTATAGCACTTCCTTCCATATCGCAGCAAAAATGATCCCATTTATGGTACTTTATGGATATCATCCACCATCCATCATATTGTCTTTAAGAGACAATTCTAAGGTTCAAGTAGTGGAATATCACATCGATCATCAACAACAAGTTCTCTAACTCTTAAAGGATAACCTCACTCTGGTGCATAATCGAATGAAACAAAATGCAAATCAGCGTCGCAATGAATGAAGTTTTGATGTGGGTGATCGGGTATTTTTACAACTACAATCACACAAACAAATTTCCCTCAAGCAATCCAAGAAGGATAATAAATTATCACCCAAATAATATGGCCTTAATAAGCTATTGCAAAGGATTGGTATTATGGCATACAAATTGGAGTTGCATGCATCATCATGATTGCACCCATTTTTCCATGTTTCATGCTTAAAGAATGTTATAGGTGACAAGGTCCGAGTTCAAACTATATTTCCAAAAGTTGACAAGGAAGGAAAAATGTTGGGTCCCTATAATACTAGTGATTACCGCATTACTATTGTAGTTGTATCTCTTATTAATATTGTTGTGCCCCTATTGTCCCCATATTGTTATCACTGTGCCCCATAGAATCCCTCTATTGTTATTTTTGTGGCTTTATATTATTATTGTTAGGTCGGCTGGGTTATATTGTGACTCATTAGACTCCTATATATAGAAAGGAGGTTTTGTCATTT
Organism: Pinus tabuliformis; assembly: GCA_031772625.1. NCBI lineage: Eukaryota > Viridiplantae > Streptophyta > Pinopsida > Pinales > Pinaceae > Pinus > Pinus tabuliformis. Next base: position 348,844,019 of record CM062816.1, read on the forward strand.
GAATCATCCAATAATTGTTCATTTATGTAATGTAAAGGAGGTTTCCCCTCGAAGAGGCTGAATTCTAAGGCATTGATCTATCTTTTCTATCTTTTTCTTGAGCTGGTTTCATAACATTTGGTATTAGAGCTTTGGATTCTAGGGTTTCGCTGCTCCAAACAGGTCATCGTGGCATTTTCACTATAACGTTTTTCTGCGATGTTTCAGAAGCTAAAAAAGAAACTCATTTGAGAAGAAATCACGCTGAATCTAGGGTCCAAATTTTAGAGATTTTCGCACTATATTTGCGGAGATATGATCTGAGGAAGTTGGTCTTTTTTTCAACTCTTGATTTACATTCCAAACAAGTGACTTGGGGAAAATCATCATAAATTTCTCTATGAGCATCGGATTGAAATTTCGTAAGAAGGTACAGAAAGAGGACGGACTGTAGTTTCTTGTATATATTTCTCAGAGCCAAAGCTCAAAGCAGTGACTTGTGGCACATCGTACAAGTTCGCTCTACTAAACTAGTCTATAATCAGGTCACTGTGGGAGATTTCGCATAACTCTTCCTTGGAGAATTCAATTTGGATCACACTGGTGGAATTGGAAAGAGGACACAGAGGGCTACTGCAAGTCGAAATTTCAGAACTGGATGATTCTAAAGTACAGAGATACATCAAAGGCAATATCGAGCTCCTACAAAGTGAAAAAAGGTGTGTAGATTTTTTTAATTTTTTTCTTAAGCTTGGTTTGAAAAATTATTTTGAAGGAATTCAAAGGGCATAGTAGAGAATTATTATCGGTAACTGATGCCCCGAGGAAAGAAAATGCAAACACCTAGTAAGCAACCTGAAAGCTCTAACATGACTCATGAATAAGAGGAAGAAATGCTACATGATATAACAAAATTACAAGACCAAGTGAAACAAATGTCACTCTCACAAAAGCTAATAGAAGCTAAGATAAAGGGTGTGGAAGCTAAGATGGATGATTTGAAGATAGATTTGAAGACAGATTTGAAGAGAGACATGGCAGATTTGAAGATAGACCTGACAAATTTTCTACAAGAAATACTTACTAATGGTGAAAAGGTAGTAAAGGAAACTCATGATGCGAACAAAAGAAATGTTAATCATGATTTCATAGGCTCTAATGTGGGATCTAAGACCCACCATATTCCAAAAATTGATATGAGGAAGTTTGATGGCAAGGACCCCGCAACATGGATATTACAGATGGAGCAATTTTTCGATCTCAATAATGTGCAAAACACACAAAAGGTACGTATTGCAACTTTATATTTGGAACCAAATCAGTTTGTATGGTATCAATGGCTTTGCTCTCATAAACAAATTATTGCTTGGGCAATTTTTACGGAAGAATTGACAGCACATTATGAGGATACAAAAAGCAACACTTTTTTTAGCCAATTAATAAGTCTCAAACAAAAGGGTTCAATAATGGAGCACATTGAGGAGTTCCAAAAATTGAACATAAGGGTAAAAAATATTCCAGAGGAGCATAGGATTGATGTGTTCATAGGGACTTTAAAGGATAATATCCAACATGATGTTCGCCTTTGGGAACCTGATTCATTAGAGAAGGCATTCAGGTTAGCAAGAAAAATGGAAAGGAAAATTATGGCAACCAGGAAGCATACCACTCACAACTATAAAGATGGAAGTGTTGTTGCCCCTAGTCTTCCACAACCTATAAGGTTGACACCACAAAAATCGGAAGAAAAAAGAGCAAAAGGGCTTTTTTACAGTTGTGATAGCAAATACACTAAAGGTCATAAGTGTGCTGAGAAGAAATTATTCTACATAGATTGTGAAGAGGAAGAAGAAAAGGAGCAAGAAAGGTCAAAAGAAGAAGATATACTCCAGTAACAAAGCCTAGATAAAGAGTAAATGAATCTGACCATATCTTGTAATGCATTGGTGGGAATTACCACTCCTCAAACCATCAAGATAGAAGGACAAATCAAAAAGAAAAAGGTAATAGTGTTGATTGATTCAGGAAGTACCCACAATTTTATTCATTGTAAGGTAGCAAAAGAATTGAATTGCTTCTTATATCCAGCACCAGAGTGTCAAGTGATGGTTGCAAATGGAGGAACAATAAATTGCTCTGGAAAGTGCCATAATATCAAGCTATCCATGGGAGAATATGTATGGACTAGCCCAATGCTTTCCATTCCAATGGGAGGTGTTGATGTTGTACTAGGAGTCCAATGGCTACAATCTTTGGGTACAATAGCTTTTAATTTTCAAGAACTTTTCATGAAATTTTCTGTGGAAGGAAAGGAAGTTGAATTAAGGGGTATTGCAGGGAGACCAGGAAAGATAAGCAACTCCAACGGTATGACAAAGCTTCTAAAAAAGGAACAAAGAGGTGTAATTGCACAATTATGTTTGCTAGATGTTTCCACATTGGAATCATCTATTTCTCCAGATCTCCAAAAAGTCTTGGACAATCATTCCAAGGTATTTGAGACTCCCAAAGGTCTCCCACCTATTCGTGATCATGATCATTCTATTCATCTGATTCCAGGAAGTGTTCCTCCAAACATCAGGCCATACAGATATCCCTATGCCCAAAAGAGTGAAATTGAACGTATGGTTGCAGAAATGCTAGAGGCTGGTATAATTCAACCGAGTCAAAGTTCTTTCTCTACTCCAGTAGTATTGGTGCACAAGAAGGATGGATCATGGCGCATGTGTCCGGATTATAGGGAGCTCAACAAGCTCACTATTAAAGATAAGTTTCCCATTCCTGTCATTAATGAATTACTGGATGAATTGCATGGATCAATTTACTTCACCAAGTTGGATCTTCATTCAGGATATCATCAAATCAGAATGAAGACTGAAGACATTCCAAAAGCAGCATTTAGAACTCATGAGGGTCATTATGAATTTTTGGTCATGCCTTTTGGCCTTACCAATGCACCTTCAACATTTCAAGGTTTGATGAATTCCATTTTCAAACCATTCCTTAGAAAATTTGTGTTAGTATTTTTTGATGATATACTAATCTACAATAAGTCTTGGAAGGATCATGTTGAACATGTTGACAGGGTGCTACAACTATTGGAGGACAAACAATTATATGCAAAAAGATCCAAATGTTTCTTTGGAGTACAAGAGGTGGAATATCTGGGTTATATTGTATCTCATGAAGGAGTTAAGGTAGACCCTAGCAAAATTAAAGCCATTAAGGAATGGAAAATCCCCACATCCATAAAGCATCTACGAGGATTTCTCTTGTTGACAGGGTATTATCGCAAGTTTGTTAAGAATTATGGGAGAATAGCAGCACCTCTAACAACATTATTGAAGAAAGATGCATTTTCATGGACTCCAAAAGCAACAAAGGCCTTCGAACATCTTAAAGAGGCAATGTGCCAAGCACCGGTCTTAGCTACATCGGACTTCACAAAAATCTTTATTGTGGAATGTGATGCTTCAGGAAATGGAATTGGTGTTGTTTTAATGCAAGATGAAAGACCCATTGCTTTTGAAAGTCATCCAATCAAGGGAAATTTTTTACACAAAGCTATTTATGAGAAGGAAATGTTGGCAATACTCCATGCACTTAAGAAATGGCGACCCTACCTAATGGGAAGACACTTCAAGGTAAAAACGGATCATGATAGCCTTAAATACTTTTTAGAACAAATATTATCCTCTAAAGAGCAACAAAAGTGGGTCACAAAGATGTTGGGTTATGACTTTGAAATCATCTACAAAAAAGGGAAGCAAAATGTGGTGGTAGATGCACTCTTAAGAAAGGATGAGGATGTGGAAGCATTTTTGTGCGCCATTTCTATTATCCAACCAGATTGGATAAATGAAGCAAGGGAGGAATGGAAGAATGACGAAGAAGTGTGGGCACTTATTCGAAAGTTACAACAAGATTCCAGTACGTCTGATACATTTAGCTGGAAAAATGATTCGTTATGGTACAAAGATCGCTTATACCTCTGTAAGAATTCCTAGCTAAAACAAAAGATTCTTATGGAATTGCACACTTCTCCCTTAGGAGGGCACTCAAGATTTTTAGAAACTTACCACAGGGTTAAGAAGGAATTTTTTTGGGATGGCCTTAAATCAAATATTCAAAAGTTTGTGGCAGAATGTTTGGTTTGCCAACAAAATAAAGTTGAAACAATTAAGACACCGGGTCTATTACAACCTTTATCCATTCCAAGCCAACGTTGGGAGGAGGTTTCAATGGATTTTATCATAGGTTTACCCAAGTCTGAGGGAAAGAATGTCATCATGGTGGTAGTTGACAGACTTACCAAGTATGCACACTTTTGTGCATTATCACATCCATTTAAAGCCAGTACAGTTTCTATTTCATTTATGGAAACAATTCAAAAGCTACATGGAAACCCAAAGATTATTGTAAGTGACAGAGATCCCATTTTAACTGGAAATTTTGGACAGAATTATTTTCTTGTCTTGGTACTCAGTTAGCTCATAGCTCATCTTATCATCCTCAATTTGATGGGCAAACTGAGATAGTAAACAAATGTTTGGAAGGATATCTTCGTTGCTTTGTATCTGATAAATAGACACAATGGGTCAAATGGTTGCCTCTGGCTGAATGGTGGTATAACACTTCCTTCCATACAGCAACAAAAATGACCCCATTTATGGCACTTTATGGATATCAGCCACCATCCATCACATCATATTTAAGAGAAAATTCTAAGGTTCAAGCAGTGGAACATCACATCGAACATCAACAACAAGTCCTCCAACTCTTAAAGGATAACCTCATGTTGGCACAAAATAGAATGAAACAATAGGCAGATCAACATCGCAGTGAAAGAAGTTTTGATGTAGGTGATTGGGTATTCCTACGGCTACAACCATATAATAAAATGTCCCTCAAGCAAGCTAAGAAGGTTAATAAATTATCACCAAAGTATTATGGTCCGTACAAGGTGTTGCAAAAGATTGGTACTATGGCATACAAATTGGAGCTTCCTGCAGCTTCTCGATTGCACCCAGTTTTCCATGTTTCATGTTTAAAGAAGGTTATAGGCGACAAGCTCCCAGTTCAAACAATATTGCCAGAACTTGATGAGGAAGGAAAAATTACATTGGAACCGGAAGCAGTCATAGAAACAAGAACTCGACAGCTACGAAATCGATCAATTTCGGAGTATCTTATCAAGTGGAAGAACTTATCCACTGAAGATTCCACATGGGAGGATGAGAATTTTATACAGAAGCATCCAGAACTACTCAAGCGTTGAGGACAACACTTTTTTGAAGGAGAGGGGCATGTTGGGTCCCTATAATACTAGTGATTACCCCATTACTATTGTAGTTGTATCCCTTATTAATATTGTTGTGCCCCTATTGTCCCCATATTGTTATTACTGTGCCCCATAGAATCCCTCTATTGTTATTTTTGTGGCTTTATATTATTATTTTAGGTCAGCTGGGTTATATTGTGACTCCTTAGACTCCTATATATAGAAAGGAGGTTTTGTCATTTGAATCATCCAAGAATTGTTCATTTATGTAATGTAAAGGAGGTTTCCCCCTCGAAGAGGCTGAATTCTAAGGCATTGATCTATCTTTTCTATCTTTTTCTTGAGCTGGTTTCATAACAAAAAATCATATTTGAACCACACTTGTTGGTTCGAAACGCATCAACAAAGGTATTTCTATATGTGATTTACGCCGAAGCTCTTCTTATAACATATTTGAACCTGACGAAATCACAGAAACAATAATTTTACAGCTACAAAATTGATCAATTTCAAAGTATCTCATTAAATGGAAGAACTTACCTATTGAAGATTCCACATGGGAGGATTAGTGTTTCATACAAAAGCATCCATAACTACTCAATTATTGAGGACAACATGTTTTTCAAGGATAGGGGCATGTTAGGTCCCTATAATACTAGTATAGCGCCCATATTGTTATTGTTGTGTCCCATAGAAACCCACTATATTATAGAAGCCCTTACATTATTATTGTTATGTAGTCCCTAGTTATATTTATATCCTTTAGACTACTATATATACCAAGGAGTTATTGTCATTTGAATCATCCAAGGATTGTTCATTTATGTGATGTAAAACTAGGTTGCCCCCTCGAAGAGGCTTATTTTCAAGTCATTGATCTATCATTTCTTTTGTTTTGTGATCTAGTTACATAACATTAGTATACATTGAAATTAATTCTTCATTGTTAGGTTCAATAGTAGTGTGGTGAAAATAAATTTAGTTTTTTATGAACATCCAATAATATCCTAGAAATCCTAGAAATCCATTTAATTTGAATATATTATTAGTCTTGGTCCCCCTCATGATGGTTTTGATTTTGTTTGAATCTAAATTGATCCCTTCATCTAATATAATATGATGAAGGTGTTCTACATCTTCCTTTCCAAAAATGCACTTTAATAAAATTGCATAAAATATATTTTCTTCTACAAGAGAGAATACATTTCTAGAGTGCCTAAGATGTCTCTTCCATGTTTTGTTGTATATAATATTTTCATCAAAAAAGACAGTTGCAAACTGAGATAGGATTGGAAGATTGCATTCCTTGTTTCTTAAAAATAGGCAAGAGTGTTAGTTAACCCAAATAAAATTGGCTTAAATCCATAGTGTACAACATGAGTTTGGAAGGAATTCCTTGTGACATCTTCTAACCTCACCTAACTTTGATACTCTCCTTATATCAAATATAATTTGAAAGTATTTATCTCAATGGAGTTCATCTAACATTTCATGTATGAATGGAATGGAGAACTTGTTATTTATCATTATCTTATTTAGCCGTCAATAACATATGAATATCCTAAATATCCATATTTCTTTCAAATTAGAGCCACTGGGATTGAACATCGACTTCAATTTTTCGTGATGACTCTACATCTTAATATATCTTATATTACTATTTCCTTTTTCTTTTTTCTTATGGCGATGAGGATATCTATATGTCTTAGAATTAATAGGTTGAATATGTGTTTACTCCAATCATGTGCTCAATTATTCTTTTTTGTGGCAACTCCATGGTTAGGTCTTTGGATACATTCTCACACTTTTGGATTACTTCTTGAATATTTAGTTTTTTGGAGTAGATTAATTTTAAAGTTAGTATCTCTATCTAAAAACATTGTGCTACATGTCCACTTGGGGTATCTCAATTGACAATGGCCGTGGAAATGAATTCTCATCGAACATGAAGTCTTGGGTTCAAATCTTGTGTTACCCCCCCAATCGGGGTGAGAAATTGAACATGATGAATATGTATTCCTACCAAGCTTATGAAAAAAAAACATTGTGCTACATGCATAGGTGTTGCTTCATAAATTAGCTTCTCCATTTTCTTTGAGGAAATAATTTGGGTAGGAGGTGGTTGGAACCTATGTAATTTATATTTTTACCCATGCTAGATGAATTTAATAAATTCCTTTTGGTGGTTTATAGAATAGATACCCATTATTTTTAACCATTGGATTCCCCATATAACATCTACTATCCTAAGAGAACCATGTAGTGCCCAAATTCCATATTGTAATCTTTTATTTGTAGTTTTACCTTGTGACATGTTTTGATATCATCAATCTTTTCAACATCTACCTACATAACTTTTATATCTACAATAGGGTATACAAATAGATTTAACCTTTTTTAAAGAAATTATTTCTATAAGGTTATGGGTGCTACCTAAATCTACAAGTATGATGCCATATCATTTTTCGCATGCCCTCTTAATTTCAATGCTTTAAGTGGTGTGATGCTTGTTATTGTAGGTAGGGATATCTTGGACATTACTTCCTTGGACTCTATATTTATATCATTGTTTTCCTTCTTGCTTCCTCCTTCATCAGAATTGGTAATGGAGGTATATGATTCTCTCCTAGCTTCAAAATTATACATTTTTTCTTGCTACATTCATGTGTTGAATATCAATTGTCTCCAAATATCTACATTTTTTTATCCATTTCTTATATCTTGATGTTGTGACAATACGCATCTAGAGGGTCATGTTATAATAAAAAAGATCAAGTCTTATGTTCATAAATTACTCCAAAGTTTTTACTGTTTACATTTTTTCAAAGTAGGGACCCACATTTTGTAATTCATTTCAGCTTGGAGATGTTGCGTTTGCATTGCATTTTCTTGAATATTTTTAAAAGCATTATATAATATGATATATAATTTTGATGATTTCTGATTATTATTTAATATTTCAGATGTAGTTATTTAAGGGTTTATGCAATGTTTCCAATTGATTTTGTCATGTGTGAGGGTATGAGATTGGCATTTGATCAAGAACATGAAGCACTTTAAGTACCTTGATGTTGGTGCCATTGATTGTTGAACTTCATTGATGTTGATGATATTGCTTGTTGAACTCCTCTACCATGGCTTTAACACAAATGTACCCCTCACTCAAAGTAAAATAATTGGTTAGGCATGCTAAGATTTTTATACCATATTATAAGGTTGAGGAGACGAACCCTTCACTCAAACCAAAATCATTGGTTAGGCATGTTAAACTTTTTTAATTTATACCATATTATAAGGTTGAGAAATCCAAGTATGAAGACTTTGAGCTAAATTATGTTTATGTAGCTCTTGTTGATGATCCCATTTATAGTAGTGTTGAATCAATGAAAAGTTTCATGAGTGATCATGTTGATCAATCATTTGTTGTTTTGATGTATATTTTGTTGTTGCTACTACTACTAGGGTTACGTCAGAGGAGTCTGAGGAGTCCTTAGAATATGAGCTAGATGATGTTTATGTAGCTCATGTTGATGATCCCATGTCTAGCCGTGGTGATGAGTTTGATCATAAAAAGGAGTGATCATGTTGATCATTGATATATAAAATTGTTGTAGTCCAATTCCCCCGTAGCTTGTAGAATTGTTTTTGGACTCTAGAGGCCATTTAGAGCCTCATTAATTATGTATTTTTCTATTGATATATATTGCACTTAGTGCAATTTTGATGTATTCACCTTTACATGGTATATAAATGAGAAAGATTTGTATATTTTGTCTCTATTGGTTTGGAATCATGATTTTTAATCTTAAAAATAGATTTTTCATTAAAAAATAATTATTTCATGTAGTTTTTTAAAGACATGTTCATTAAGATCTAATCAGTCTAGTATTTCGGGTTCTAGTTTGGAAACCTGTTTGATAGGTGGACTCATGCGGTCACTAGTTTTGATTTTGAATACATTGGATAAAACTTCAATAGCAATCAACCATTTTGTATTCACCATGCTTTTACTCTCCTTTTAGACTTCTTCTCCAAGATCATTGGGCATATTTGGAATAGAATTTAGGGTTCAGTTTTGGGCATATTTGTGAAATTGTTTTTTGGGTTTAGTTAGTGTGTGTATTGTTTCAGTTTACCCAATAGTTCAACTTCAGTAATGCATCATAAGTAATGGCTATTTAATTTTTTTGGACCAAGCATATAGGCTCATAATAAGGTTTTGAGTCAAGATGACTATGTTTGCATTCAAATTGATAACGATTAATTATGTAGTGTTATCAATATATGGAGAATCTTACCAATACGTGAAGAAAATTTTAAGGTTAAGCATTTTTATATGTTTTTATAACTGACTTAGTTATGTCCTGTAATCTAATTTATTTTTTTATAAATTTAAATATAAAATTCAAGAGTAAGAAAATTATTTTTTTAATTATTAAATGTAGATAATATTTTATAATATATTTTTTAAGCAAATGTGTTTGCATTATATTAACAATGAAATATACATAGTATACATTCTAAATATCGTGGGGGTCTGTGCACGTCACCCTTCGAAGTTCTCTTCCCCTAATAGAGGAAACCTGTGACAATTTCACAAAAAATTCTTTTCCCCTGAGAGGGGAAACCAGAGACATTAGCATGAAATATTAGTTTTACATTGTTACATAGCATAAAAGGAAACAAAAAAATTGTAGTTTTAAACTAAGTGGTACCAAGCCACCAAATGACTCCACTCATAAAGAGCCTTGTAATGCTAAAATAAACCAAATGGGTAAAAACCATAAAATGTTTGAGCATATTAAAAACTTGTGAAGGAGTCAACTTGCATAAATTGAGCCTACCCAATGCCAGAATACCTAGTGATGGTTGATTCTTTAGGTTTATCCTAAATGATAAAACATTAGTATGTGGACTAAGGTGAGGAGGAGAGGTCGCATGATTTGTCGTTGTTGAAGTGTTCGATGATGGAGCAACTTCCAAATGCATGTGCGTAGGAGAGGGTGGACCTATAAGAGCCATGAAAATGGGGGAGAAACAAAGCCCAAGGGAGGGCAGGTAGAAGTTGAGGGGGTAGGGGAGGAGGGAGAGGGCATGTTAGGGGAACAAAATTTCTAATTCACGAGGGAGAAGTGGAGGCATGACTATGGAAGGTTGAGAGTTCTATGATCGAACAGGTGGTGCATAATTTGTACCTCTCTCATTATTTGAGTTTCAAGGAAGAAAATTGCATAGAGCTCAAAGTGCATTCCTCCTGCGTCTGGTCTCCCCTACTTCGAGCTCGAGGACTTGAAGACAAATGTGAGGCAATATAACATTGTTGAATAGATTCAATTTTTCATTTTCATCAAAATTCATTGGGGGTCACCCTCTTTCCCTGTCACGGTCGGCGCATCGGCCTCTGCCATGCCCACGACTCATGGATGATCCACAAGGGACAACGGGATGGGAGTATGTCTAAGGGGAAGCAGTGGGAGCTGAAGCGGGGCAAGTAAGCGGAAGAGACTGGGCTTGGAGCAAAGGAACCGAAGGGAAGTGACAGATAGAGAACATGGTGTGAGGTAATTAACCCAAAGGAGCAGTAGGTGAAACATCAAGGCGAGAATGCAAAATCATACTGAGGAGATAGAGGTGATGGTTTTAAAGTGCATTGCATCCAATTGTGGTATGGAGGGGCAGTGGTCACCAAGTGGAGGGCATCATCGATCCTCTACATAGAAAGTGGTGAATATGATCCTAGCACCAAGATTTTATAATATTATTTGGTTTAGGTTATTAATGTTTTCAAAGAGTTTTATAGATATTGATAAAGCCATTAAAATTTAAAATATAAACTCTTTACCATATTATTTCACTTTTTCACCATGTTTTTTTACTTTCTTTTTAAACTTATCCCAAATTTTTGGGCATATTTATTTATGGTTCAATTTCATACATACTTGTGGAATGGTTTTTTGGGTTTAGTTTGTGTGTGTTGTTTCACTTTATACAAAAATAAAATAGATTGATTTCAGCAATGCATCATAAGTAATGGCTATTTAACTTTTTTGAACCACGCATCTAGCCTCATAATATTGTTTTGTTTAGGTTATTAGTGTTTTCAAATACTTTTATAGATATTAATAAAGTCATTAAAATTTAAAATATAAACTCATTGCAACATTATTTTACTTTTACTACATTACTTCATTATATTAAGTTTACAAATTTTGATAGATTAATTCATAAAAAATAAATATTATCTAGATTTCTAATATATTTTATTAAAATAAAGTATATGAATAAGAATAAAATATTTACACATGTAAGACATCTATGGCCAAAGAAACTCCTTAAGGCTCAACTCAGCATCATGTAGAGCCACTGCATCTCTCTATAGAGGAAGTTCACTCTGCAAATATTCAAATATTCAAAGTCCACTCACAGATGTGGGTGAAGGGTTCTTCGTTACAGTTTATTTTTGACAACGAAAGAAAAAATAACCTTATTTCAGCAAAGGTCGTGAATCTGTTGGGTCTATCGACCACACCACACCCACAACCATACACCATCGGGTTGCTTCACCAAGGACATGATCTCCGCATCATCCAACAGTGTCGCCTTCCCTACAACATCAAGCCCTTCACTGATTAGGTACTGTGTGATGTTGCTCCTATTGAAGTTTGTGATGTATTATTAGGCCAATGATACTTTTGGAAGCGTCACATTGTGTATGAGTCTATGCCTTGAAATATTATTATTTATTTGGGCAATAAGTTATACATGATACTGAAGGTACCACCGCCTACCGCCATCTCTTTGATCTTTTTGAAGCAATGCAGTAAGATCATTTCCGAGACTGGAAAATTTGTCTTCCTTATGATTTGTCCTCATGGAAAGAAGAATATTGTGGCCACATCCAAAACCTCCAAACAGGGCTCCTCTGCATGGAAGTAGCATATGGACAAGGTCGTGGAGGATTACAGGGACATCTTCACCTCACCCACAGGGGTACCCCTTACACTGTGAGGTGAATAACTCCATCGATATTACCTCGGGCGCGTCGATACCCAACAAACTGATCTATTAACGCTTTGTTCTAGAGAACAATGAAATCAAGAGGAAGATTCAATAGTTGTTGCAGAAAGGGAAAATCAGACCAAGTTCATCACCCTGTGGGAGCTCAATTGTGTTGGTACAGAAGAAGGACGAAACTTGGAAAATCTATATTGAATATTGGGTGGTGAATAAGATCATTGTCTGGAATAGTTATCAACTCCCACAGATTGATGAAATTCTGGACCTCCTCAAGGGGGCCAAATATTTTAGCAAGATTGACTTGAAGTATGGTTATAACCAGGTAATAATCTAACCCTCCGATGTGTGCAAGACCGCCTTCAAATACAAAGAGGGCCTTTTCGAATGGTTGGTCATGCCTTTCAGGCTGGTAGATTCCCCCACAACCTTCATGAGGTTGATGGACGACATATTGCAGCCCTTCAGCAACTCATTTGTGGTAGTGTATTTGGATGACATCTTGATCTTCAACCATAGTTAGGAAGAGTAACTCCACCATATCCGACAAGTCCTCCAAACACTGCAACAACACAAATTGTGTGCTAATTTTGAGAAATGCACTTTTGTTATGACCCAGGTTCAATGTATGGGGTACATCATTGATGAGCGGGGTGTGCATGAGGAGACAACCAATATAAACGTTATTCGATATTGGACAACGGCAACCAATCTAGCAAAGCTCTGCAACTTTCTAGGTCTTGCCAATTTCTGAAGCAAGTTCATGTTGGGGTTCTCTCATATCACTTGGCCTTTGAGTCAAGTCAACAAGAGTGGCACGAAAGAAAAGTTCTTTTGGTCTGAATTCCAACAGAAGGTGTTTGTCGAGTTGAAGCATCACCTCTTCTCTATAGTAGTGATCACATTAACAGACCTGCAACAACCATTTGAGATTGAGACAGATGCGTCTAACTATGCTATTGGCGCAGTTCTTACTCAATAAGGGCATCTAGTGGCATATCACAGTGAGACACTTTCAAAAACAATATGAAAGTATCCCACCTATGAGAAATATATGTATTCCATTGTGCAGGCCTGCTGACAATGGAAGCATTACATTATGAGGAAGGAAATTGTCATCCACACAAACCACCAACCCCTGTAGTTCATATAAACAAAAGGAAATTTGCAAAACGATCGCCATTCGAAATGGTCAACATACCTAAAATAGTTCCATTTGAACATGAAATACAAGAAGGGAAGCACCAATAATGTTGCAGACTGCATTAGCCAACCGTCAATCATGGCACTGACCACTCTACTCGACTCTTGTGGACATGAGACTTCGAGGTGGTCGCATCTTTACAAGAGTGATCTAGAATTCGACAACACATACCAGACACGCCCTTGGAAGGTAAGAAAGTTCATGATTTTCACCTCATGGGTGCGTCATTATGCCACTTGGGACACCTTTGTGTTCCTTCAAGTGAGTGTGCCAAGATTATTTTGGTGG